>JAIUZE010074489.1:0-44220 GCA_022085475.1 Heliosperma pusillum | reverse complement strand
CACTAACACATGCAATTAAGCAGTAGGATACCTCCCCGTTCCAACATTCCAACTTTACAAACGTGGAGGTAGCCAAGGGAATGAGAGTACAAAGCACATAACAAAATAGTGCTCAAACCGTAACATTTGTAAAAACCGACTCAAAGTGGGACATACCAAAAACCGTCACCAAGCATAAGAATAGGGCATTATATAAATGTAAATATGATAAACATGAATCAATACATAATATATAAGCATTAGACCAAATTTAAGAAGCATAATAAATAGGAAACATAGATCTTATCTCAAAACAAAAAGTTTGGAAACTAACTAAAACAAGGGTCCACTTAAAACTGTCATAACTAGAGTTCTAGACATGCAAATGCATAAATTCTAAGTCGAGGTGATAGCTTATCCTGTTACGGTTCCAACGGTAGGTCACAAGCGCAAAACAAGCAAGTAACAAAGGAGATATGATCACTTTACGAAAAGGGGTCAGTGTAGTGAAACTGCACAAGTCACGACCGTGACTTGTATTTCACGCCCGTGAAACTGTCTGTTACGCAAGGGTATTTGGTCATCCACTATTTCACGCTCGTAAAATGAGTTTCACGACCGTGACTTGGGTCAAGACAACTCCATTTTGTTCTAAACTCAACCATCATCAACTATTATCATAAATCATCAATTCTCATATCAATTATCAACTAACAACAACTATCATCAACAACCCAATTCCTATGATTACTAATATTATTCTAAATACGATTACTAACATATAAAACACATTAAAAACACGTAAATGATATCGAGTAACCCTTCACCGTTACCTTTTCGCGTCTTTAATCGTTTTGAAGAAAGTCTCCACTACAATTAGATAACAAAAGATGACATAATTCACCTTTGAGAAAGACGGATTAAATGAAAAGCGAGAAAGAAAGTAATTTTATTACCAATACGGATAGAGGAAGATAAGAGGGGAAGAATAAGACGAACTTACGTGAATTTGAGCGAGAAACGAATGAGTTATGACGAATCTAAGCTTGGATCAAAAATGGAGGCAAGGTTTTGGTTTTCTTAGTGATGAAGTAAGTTTGAGTTGTGTGAGTATGAATTAGGTTAGGAGGTAGTATGAGGGAGAATGAGGGAAAAAGTCAATAAAAAGTCAAAGACGACTTAAGACGGGATTCATTTGAAATCTCGCGAAAAATCCAAATACGAACTCGGAAATTCTAAATTCGACTCGGAAAATTAAATTCTAAATTAAAACTAAATTTCGCTGAAAAGTATCCGTAAAATATTTTCAGTATAAAAATAGGGTACATTTGCGGGTGTTACAATCACCCCACCTTTTAAAAAGTTTCGTCCTCGAAACTTGAGAGTAGAAAACAAAAGTATTAAGGACAAGAATCGGTTTTCAAAATTAATACCAAAACTTTTATAAGGGAAACATTTATGAAAAGATGTTCTTCTCGAAACGGTTTAAGGAAATTTTTATAAGTGCGAAACTTTATTTACGAATCACAAGAGTGCCCGTCGCGAACGAGAACTCTAGCTATCAAAATTAAATCAAAGTCCAAATAGTGAAATCGAAAATCAAACAAGTGTTAGTAAGTGCAGGACTAGTCACCAGACGTCTCCAATAACAAGTCCAAACATCCAACCAAACACAAAATCCAAATATAAAAGGGAAAGAAATCTATTTTCTCCAAAAAGGAGGTACAAAAACCATCTTTAGACTTCTTTGAAACGTTAAATTAGAAATATAATATGGAAATTTGAAGGTTTTCTCAAAGATAAAATCAAATAACAAGACATTACATGTACATAGAGCGACTCGAACATCAAGTTCACAAATCACGATAACAAAATATATACAAAACATGCAAAAAGAAAACAAATCGAACTCTTAGGGATAAGAAGATCACGATGAAGACGGCAGGAAGATCTATAAGGATTCGACATCACTAACTCTACTAAATAAACTAGTCTTCAAGAGAATGTAATTTACCTCAATTACACTTTAACCATTCTAAATCGCCAAACTCCATAAACATTATTTACAACAATCACAATCAGAGCAACAAACATAATTATCTAAGATCCAACTAGCTTCATCCCAGATCTCACGACAAGGAAAAATCCACAATCCATTATCGGTTATAAGGATTCTTTAATACGCCATAACATCCTTAATTCGATCATTACTACGCTCGAAGCCTCAAATATAAATAGTCACGTTAGCTAACTATGGTGGTTACTAATCTTCAAGATAAATGGGTTCACTATTCTAACTCTATAATCCATAACAACCGAGCATTCATTATCCAAAGCTTGCATCGAACATTTCTCAATCTCGAACTATGATTCCTAAAGAATAAAAGAGAATTACTAATTCCAAACAACAAATGGCCAATTACTTGGCAATCAGACCGCCATTCAAATCATATAGTTCATCTAAAACTCAATATGAATCGATTTTCATTTATGACAATACTCCTCAAACTTTGGGTACCGGCTCAATTTCCCTAAAGCAAAGTCTCTTTTAGAATCCACCAATTAGAGACATCTAATTCCCAAATGATATCCCAAGCAACCGTTATAATACCCAACAACAACGAATATCATCTCGCTCAACTTGATTCCCAAAATAGCACTACACTAGCAAGCTCAATAAATGAAGCCACCAAGAGAGTACAATATCACCAACAGATTCATCCTAAGGTTTAAATCCCAATCCTATTCATGATCAAAATCAACACGAAGCTAGCTAACAACCTAATCATCTCACCAGAGGAAAGACAATGACACCATGACATTGGAAACGATAGGAGATTTCGAGGGAAACACGAACTCGATAAGATCGGACGAAAATTAGAGGAACGCTAGAGGCAGGGAGCCAAAAGCTAGATATTGGATAGATATAGCTATGAAGGTAGCCAAGCAAAGGAAGATATAAGAGAAAACAATTTCCTAGGAATCGGGCTTAGTAGGAACTTGCATGAAAGGAAATGGAAAGGGATAATGGCACGAGAAAAAGGTTGAAGGTTTAATCCACAAAATTCCCTTTTCAAACTCAGGGCGATAGCAAAGCAAATCATCTCAATAACAAAGGTCTCTTACAAGGGACCCTCGTACCACAAATCATCGGAGTAAGGTACACCTAGTTTTAACAAATCGATTACAACCCAATTCATCCATACTTTCATATAACACGGTATCCCAATTTCGGAATTGCAACTTAAACATAATAACATTCTCTCAACTCCAAAATTTGACACACTCCCAAAGGTTTCAAAATCGAAGAACTAATAAGGAATTCTCGATACTAATCTTTTTTCAACTCCTATGGCCCACAAGATAGAACACCGAACAGATTGTCATTATCAACATCATAAGGCATCACCGACATAGCCAATCTAATCAGATTCCACTCATGACCATAATCCTTAAGTAACATGGTTTAATCAATCACGACGACTTACTACTTCAACCAAGTCTCCGATACTATGATATAAGGTCATATTTTTAAATCCAAGAATTATAGCCAAGTACTTTTCCACCAAGCGTATATTCTAACACATACACTAGAATCCACAAAAAGTCACTTAGTCTCAAAAGCGTTTTACACCTCAAGGTATCATCCAAATATTCTCACTTAGAACAACTAGCTCCAATTTAGATATGATCCTCAAGACACTCTAATATTACTAAACTTCTAAGTTCAAAAGATTAAATCACTAATGGGTTAAGAAGTCCTAGCCAACTCATTCAACCTTACACCATCAAATACCATGAACTATTTACACACAAGTCAGGACAAACATTTATACACTAAAATCATCAAACATATCTTACCACACTTTCCTCAAGGATCCTAACTCTCACCACTAGGGGTGAACTTAGGTCTACACAACTTTTCTCAAATCCCAAATTCATTCTAATCAACACTAACATTCCACAAAGTCCAGAATTCTTACGACCCAGGTTTATATACTACAAACGAACGGGTAAGGTATCCACAAAAGGTCACGTAAGGAAGTGGAGGGTGCAAATTGATAAGGAGGAGGAAAGTAACAAGAGTAATTTCCAAGGGGAAAAGAAGTTAGATGATGAAGAAGCACTTAGATAGAAGGAAGAGAGCATGATACATTAAGGACGAGAGAAAACATCGATGAGGAAGAAATACACTTCAATTAGGCTTGACAATCTTCAATCTTCGGTAGAGGATACTTCTTTTAGGTAACACATGATCCACCTAAAGACGGTAGATACAAACAAACATAACATCACTCAACACAATCAACAAACAAGTTAGAACCTAACAAACATCAAGTACACCAAAGACTACCACCTTAGGTCCTTAAGTCTACCCATCTCTCATTTATTATTTCAAGGTCAAGTAGTTTAAGTTTAGGGTTCACGTGTGTGCGTCGGGAGCGATAAAACTCTGATATCAACTGTGACAACCCTCGCGAATGCGGAAATAAAACATACAAGCATGTGATTTAAATAGCGGAAATACGGTGTTTTTAAAACTTTTTACATGCCAATAGAAAATACGAGGAGTGTCAGATGTTACAAACCAAATACAAAATCCTACAAGAGACGTAGTCTCTCCAAATGTTATATAACAACAAAGTTATTAGCAACTAGCTAAAATCGTCTAGAGGTATTTCAATCCAGGGACCACGCCCGCTAGCTCACACCCGAACCCAAAATACCACAATCAAAAAGTCATCCAATCAAGCAACCTGTTCATCCATGAAAAACATGAACGCCACAGTCAGTGGGGAGTAACTCCGGGTTCTCCCAACCATATCACATTAAACGTACATAAAAGGAAATACAAAAGTAGAAGCATTCATATATAGATATACATGTGAAATACGATAAGGATAGATAGGCAATTCTATAGATAATGATAAAAGATAAGAAGATAATCCGTAACCATCATGATATTGATAGACACGGGGAAGACACTCTTAGGCAACCGAATACGCTCACTAGGGCTTGCATCTCACCGTTAGCGGTATAAGGTTGATAAGATTGAGACTCGACAAACAAACCATGCCAAGTCAGCAATGATCAATCATATAATCATTCATGTAATCATCCCCCCAAACACACCGACACCTGAGGACATCTCTCACGGTAAATGAAACGCACTAGCACCGTGTACATGGCAAGTATGATTAAAAGGCATCCACGGGATAAGACGTTTCCCTGAACGCATACACGATCACATTTCGTTATATGTAGACTAATTTCCTCCGGGGTAGGACGACGATTAATAATACGGTCCTAGTCTAAACCTGGCCAGACTCTCGGAATAAGACGTGTTCCGATTCGACATGCGATAAACGTTTCGCATCCAAGACTCGGTCAATCATAGACGCCGAGTACCCCAAATTCGGTCGACCTTCACGAAAGAGGCGGAAAAGAGCTCAAGCCTCATAACAAGCGGTACGCTACATGCAAATAACACCACCTCGCAAGTACACAACATTTGACGGCCGGGTCGATCAACGCAAAGCGTTCAACTCCCAACAACGTCGTCGTATGCCCACTACACATGCAATTAAGCAGTAGGATACCTCCCCGTTCTGACATTCCAGCCTTACGAACGTGGAGGTAGCCAAGGGAATGAGAGTACAAAGCACATAACAAAATAGTGCTCAAACCGTAACATTTGTAAAAACCGACTCAAAGTGGGACATACCAAAAACCGTCACCAAGCATGAGAATAGGGCATTATATAAATGTAAATATGATAAACATGAATCAATACATGATACATAAGCATTAGACCAAGTTTAAGAAGCATAATAAATAGGAAACATATATCTTATCTCAAAACAACAAGTTTGGAAACTAACTAAAACAAGGGTCCACTTAAAACTGTCATAACTAGAGTTCTAGACATGGAAATGCATAAATTCAATGTCGAGGTGATAGCTTATCCTCTTACGGTTCCAACGGTAGGTCACAAGCGTAAAACAAGCAAGTAACAAAGGAGATATGATCATTTTACGAAAATGGGTCAGTGCATTGAAACTGTACAAGTCACGACCGTGAATTGTATTTCACGCCCGTGAAATTGTCTGTTACGCAAGGGTATTTGGTCAGCCACTATTTTACGCTCGTGAAATGAGTTTTACGACCGTGACTTGGGTCAAGACAACTTCATTTTGTTCTAAACTCAACCATCATCAACTATTATCATAAATCATCAATTCTCATATCAATTATCAACTAACAACAACTATCATCAACAACCCAATTCCTATGATTACTAATCTTATTCTAAATACGATTACTAATATAGAAAACACATTAAAAACACGTAAATGATATCGAGTAACCCTTCACCGTTACCTTTTCGCGTCTTTAATCGATTTCTAGAAAGTCTCCACCTACAATTAGATAAAAAAAGATGAATATAATTCACCTTTGAGAAAGACGGATAAATTGAAAAGCGAGAAAGACGGTAATTTTATTACCAATACGGATAGAGGAAGATAAGAGGGGAACAATAAGACGAACTTACGTGAATTTGAGCGAGAAACGAATGTGTTATGACGAATCTAAGCTTGGATCAAAAATGGAGGCAAAGGTTTTGGTTTTCTTAGTGATGAAGTAAGTTTGAGTTGTGTGAGTATGAATTAGGTTAGGAGGTAGTATGAGGGAGAATGAGGGAAAAAGTCAATAAAAAGTCAAAGACGGCTTAAGACGGGATTTATTTGAAATCTCGCGAAAAATCCAAATACGAACTCGGAAATTCTAAATTCGACTCGGAAAATTAAATTCTAAATTAAAACTAAATTTCGCTGAAAAGTATTCGTAAAATATTTTCACTATAAAAATAGGGTACATTTGCGGGTGTTACAGAAAGGCACTTTGACTTTTTCCGGCTCCTTTGTCTAAACAACCTTCTTTGGAGGAGTATCCTCCATATATTTGACTTGCTCAACCACAATAGGATCATCCACCTTCTCGGGCATAACCTCATCTTTCTTACCACCGGATGAAACCTCCAACTCAAGAAGCACCTCCTCATTGTCTTTGGGCATGGGTGGCTCGTCATACTTTGTACCACTTCTCAAGGTGATTGCATTGAGAGTATCATGTGGTTGCTCACCTTGAGGTGGTAATTGACCCGGTCTTCTTTGAGAGCTAGAAGTGGCTAGTTGAGCCATTTGTTGCTCTAGTATGTTGATTGCGGAACCATGGCTTTGATCATTTTTTTGAAATTGAGCCAACATTTCCGATTGAGTCTTAGCCAATTGCACTACCAAGAACTTGAGTTCTTGATAGTTTTGTTGGACATTTTGGGGTGGTGGAACTTGGGGTTGTTGGGAGTTTTGGATTGGTGGTCTTTGTTGGTAGTTTTGGTTTTGATAGCCCGGTGGAGAATTGAATCTTTGTTGTGGGACATAGGCATTTTGTTGAGCTTGAGGCACAAAATTTTGTTGGGGTTGAGGATTGAGCACATTGTTGATTTTGTAGTCAAGTTGAGGTGGAATTTTGTGTTTGGGTTGTAAGTATTGGAAAAGGTACCCGGTGGATAAGAACTTTGTTTAAAAGTTTGAAAAGCACATACCTCTTCCATAGTGGCTTGGCACACATTAGAGTAATGACCCGCACCTCCACAACTTTTGCAAACAACAATTTGACTAGTAGAAGACACGGCATTGAGTTGATGAACTGCTTGTTGAGCCTCCAACTTTTCTTGGAGCAAAAGGATTTGATTCTTCAAAATGCTAGTGTCAGAAATTACCTCTCCTCCTTGGATGGGTGCACTCCGAGAATTAACTTATTGGGCATCGTGGATCGCCATGGATTCAATGGTGGCATGAGCAATATCCGTGTTAATTTCTTGAAAACGCCCATTGTTGGCGGAATCAAGAATTCTTCGAGATTCGGCACAACACCCATTGTAGAATGTTATGGCAAGGAACCAAGCATCCAACCCATGGTGTGTGCATTGCCTTTGGAGCTCCTTGTACCTCTCCCAAGCTTCTTATAAGCTCTCAAGAGCTTGTTGACGAAATCCCGTGATTTGGCTTCTCAAAGTTTGAGTTTTCTCGGGTGGAAAAAACTTTTGATAGAAAGCAAGAGCCAATGTCTCCCAATTTGTCACTCCCATGGTGGCACGATCAAGGCTATTGATCCAAAGTTTTGCCTTCCCCTTCAAAGAAAAAGGAAAAAGTATTTCCCTAATTTGGGCTTGAGTGACACCCGTTTGGCGAATCATGGAGCAATAGTCACAAAAGTTTTGCACATGCAAATTGGGATCCTCCAAAGGACTTCCCCCAAATTGCTTCCTCTCCACAAGGGAAATAAAAGCTGGTTTGATCTCGAATTCCGGAGCGGTAATTTGAGTGGTGGTGATACCGGCCGGAAGCATAGCCGCGGTGGGCTTGGAATGATCGGAAAGTTTAACCATTCTCCTAGTTGGTGAGGGTAGTGGTGATGATGATGAACTAGAAACCTCCTCCTTTTCAAGATTTTCCAGATCGTCTAAGTAAGACTTTCTGGCACTTTCAACTTGCACGGGAGAAGAGGCGTCTTTTACTTCTTTCCAAAAGCGTCGTCTTCTACGAAAGGTTTTCTCGGGCTCGGAATCCGGTGAAAGTAATTCTTCCTCACGAGAAGACATGAGCATAAGGCAACAATCTTCAAGGAAATTGTAAGTACGGTCTCAAGGAACAAGTGTTCCTAAAGACAAGAGAAAAAATGATAGAAGTCTACAAATCAAAAACGAAATAAAACCGTGTCCCCGGCAACGGTGCCAAAATTTGATAGGATATATCGCACACCTATGCAAAGATAAATTTCCCTAGACACAAATAAATGTAGTATGAGGGGTCGAACACAAGGAGACAGGAATTTCGTTATGAAATGCTATGAATGGACTACTATCAAAGTCGGTTTAATGGTTTGATTTGGTTTGATGTTTAGCTAACTATGATGCAAATCAAAAAATATTAAAAAAGTCTAGGGGAGTCGGGTCACTGATGCAAATACGTAAATGCTCATATTAAACATAGGAATTCTTAATATTGTTAATTTGTTTAGGCTAAAGACACCCATCTCTTGATATTAGTGACAACCTTAGGTCGAGTCCTAGAGAACTTTCGTTATGACTAGAGTCGTCCTACTACACATGCTTAGTCTAATCTGATTCCGTGCCTCTTGACTTGTAGAATGAATTAACAAATTTAATCAATGCAATTGTCCAAATAACAAAGATTAACAAATAATACAAGCATGTGATAGAAACAATTTACCAATATTAGTTCATCCTTGTTTTAACATTTACAACTTACTAATTATGCATGGGTTCCTTTAATCCCTAGACAAATGAAACTACTCACTCATGTTGATGTTTAGACTAATAGTATTTGATATAATAAGCATGATGAATATGAAATTATAAAGGAGAACAACTTGTTAATAAAATGTGCTACACTATGTGAAATTAAACTAACAATTCTAGTGTGGATAACAATAAAACTATGATTAACTAAATGTTGCGATTAACTAAATGATTTGTAAGGTAAATGACGGAAATGAATACTAACATAAAACTAGAATTAGGATTACCGCAGTAGAGAAATATTAATCGGAAATGAAGAACGAATAACCCAAATGCTTGGATGGAGAGATTGCAATACAACTTCAAAATGTAACCAAATATTTGACAAAGTAATAACTAAATGTTTAACTAATTATGAAACTAAGAAAAACTTGTGTGCTTAAGCTAAAGCTATGAAAGATATGTGTAAGATGAGTAAAAAGTATGATAAAAGATATCCCTAAGTGTCGAAGTCCCTCTCCTTTATATAGGGAGAGGGACTTGAAACGGTTGTGATCACAGAAGCCAAACCCCGATCGGACCTGGGAACCCCGATCGGGGCCTCCTTAATCCGGGTGCATTTGCTTAAATGCACCATTTAATGCCTAAGGAATCCTAAGCTATGCCTTTCAACACCTTAATTCTACGGTTAATTGCATAGTTTAGGGTTTCCTTGAGCATCTAAAGGAGCATCCTATGCTTGAGTTTGTGGCCTCCTTGCTTTGGGCTTCATTTTTGGTTTTGTATTTCAATCCATTTCACAAATCTTCATGCTTGGCTTGTCATTCTCCTTTCATGGTCCATTTTGCTTCCATTAGCTTGTTGGACTTTTGGTGCTTGCTAATTGTGTTAGGAAAAAGGCTCTAAATGCTTAGATTCCTACAAAACATAGCAAAAACGAGCAATGCACCTCGAACACGTAATTAGCTCACAAAAATACTAAACAAAGTATAATAATCATGTAAAATCGAGCTAAATCAGGGAGTAAAATCATATAAAAACTAGACATATCAATTCGGCATTTGGATAATTTAAGTTTGACATAGAGATAATGAAATAAATAAGAAGGCATGTCCAAGAAATTAGTTGGAAATACCAAACAAATGTGAAGCGAGAGGAAAGAATGGTTGCTTGCACAAGTGTCAACTTCAAACTTGAATATCTTGAGTTCCGAAACTCCTATCAAGCTGATTCACATTGCAAAAGAAATATTTCTCTCTTAGTTTAACACCCTCATATACCAAAGAGCCTTACAAGATCTCTCTAGCACATGGGACTGCTACCATCTCGTTTGCCCGAGGTAGTACATATCAAAACAAGCCATAAAGAAACAATAATTTATTTAATAAATAGTTTAACTCCAATACATAGTCTCAAACTAGACGACATACCGTCTAGACCAATAATTCAAAATGACATTCACACTAACAAGTGTTAAAACAATAAAAACTAACTAATGCATATGACTCCAAAATGTTAAGCGGAAGGAAAGACTCGATACCTACCCAACCAATCCATCCCGACAATGATCTCAAATCCGTCTAACGGGAATTCAAACAAATCAACATGAAATTCCACATCCCCCACAATCATAGACACCCCTCTAAACAACTTATTATATGATACAGACTCTCCAGAAGGTATAAATACCTCATCATTTACAACATGACTCTTTGAAATAAAAGAATGGGTTACCCCCGAATCGAATTAGACAAAAGAAGGAACACTGTTAACAAGAAATGTACCTGTAATAACTTGCGCGCCTGCCTCTGCTGCTTGCTTTTCCATCATGAACAGTTTACCAATGTTCTTCTGGCCGCCCTCTTGCACTGTGCACACAGATGCCAAAGTCTTCGAAGCTGAACTATGGTTCCCTCCATTGTTTTTATTGTTGTTTTGCCTCTGATACTCCCCTCTATTACGGTTGTAGCCACTGCCGATCCCACTCTGATTCCCTTGCCAGTTCAATGAACCCGCATGCTGGTTACTAACCATGTTATGAGAATAGCTCGGCTGGAATGAGGGTTGGTAACCCCAACTTTCTCCTGAAGATGGACACTCGAACTAGATCTAGATCTAGCTTTTTAGATATAACTGGAATGAGGCCGGTTATTAACCATTAGATATAGCTTTTTAGATGAATGGTTAGGATGTAATGTGAGGCTCTATATAAAGAACTCAATACCCCATGTAATACTCAGATTTTGATAAATGAATTGAAAAGAGTTGTGTCAAACACAAAATTGAGGGATAGCTCAAGGAGCACTTCGTCCCTACCAATAATGGCCATGTCTTTCTTGGTTGTTAGTAAGGGTAGTTTAGTTATGTGCTAGGCTGTGAGCTAAGCTAAACTTGTTGTCTAGGTTAAGTTCTAAACTTGTGCTTGCCTGTAGTTTAGGTCTTAATCATATCGAGTTTGAGTTAGGGAGATAAACTTGTGTGGTTTAACTCTTTAATTCGAGTAGGTTGTGGGCCGAGCTATGTGCTAGTCTGTTGGCCCTTTTTTCACAACCATATCTTTAACGTTTTTCTTAGGCTTAGAACACAAATAAACCCCCATAAGTCCTCCTGTTGTTGTTGCCACTTTTGGGACAACCCCTTGGTTGTCTTTTAGACTATGGGTCATTCATGGGTCCTTCACAAAAACGCATATACCCCCTTTATTGCACTACAATTAATCTCTTTGATTATTAATTGTTATTCATCCTCTTTAATCATGTTTAATTCAATCATTATTGTCATAGTTAATTTCATTAGATCTACTATGAGTAGCTAATTCTTCTATGCTAGGATTTAGGGGAACTACGATTATGTGACAGTATAATTATTAGATTATTAGTTAAAGCATAATTATTAGTTTATATTGTTAATCGTTGCATTAATTGTTAGTAAATTGGTTAAATGCATGGGACCGATCTATTAGTTTGTTAAACCTCGACCTAGATCGTAAGAGATGGAAAAGGTAGAACTTGCAGCGAACAATAGAATATACTTATTAGAGCGGAAGTTATATTAGTAATTCTAGGTTGAATAGTAGACCGAAAGGAACTATCCCTTACCTTTTAGACTGTGTTTATGTTAACCTTTTAACTCTATCATTGACTGTCGCTGACCGTGGTAACCCGACATCCTAGCTATTTCTTTTATTATATTTGAATCTATTTTACTCCCTTCATTTCTCTTTCCTTCACTACTTTAGTTTAGAATCAAACAATAAAAACCCCAATTCGTTACTCGACAAACTATTAATTAACAAATAGAATTTCTTTAGTTTCCTTGTGGATACGATTCCGACTTCCTTTACTGCATTAGTATAGGCCTGTTGGTTATCTTTGATTAGGTGTGCGATTTTGCCTGTCATCACCCTGATAGCCACCATCCCCAGAATAGGATCTGGCATGAGAATAATTACCCCTCTTGTAGGTAGAGTTGCTTCCACCCTCGTTGGTTGCCTTCCTCTTGCGACTCTTCATTGCCTCCTTAGCCTCTATTGTCATGGCTGCCGATCTCTCAGCATGCCTCGCCTTTTCATAAGCCTCCTTAAGGTCAGAAGTGACCGCCAGTGGTAGCTTGTTCATGACCCTAAAGATCAAACCCTTCAATAACTTCTCACACAGGGACTTTTGACTCCATTGCATATCATCGGCATAGCTTGCCAGCTCTGTGAACTTGTTAAATAATGGCTGCATTGAAAATATTCTTCAAGTTTCTGGTTTTCAGAGGGGTTCTCTTCCTTTCAAGTACCTGGGAATTCCTATTTCTTCAAAGAAGCTCTCCAAGAATGATGGGTTGAAGTTAACTGATAAAATTGTTGCTAGAATTAGAGGATAGAGTAACAGAAAGCTTTCTTACTCTGGTCGACTGGTTTTGGTGAATTCTGTCCTTACTTCTCTCCATTCATATTGGGCTCATATATTTCTTATTCCAAATGGTATTATGAATAGAATAATTGCACTGTGTAGGAACTATTTGTGGGGAGGAACTGCTGAGTATACTAAGGCTCCTAATGTTAGTTGGGATAATTGTTGCTACCCTAAGGCAGAAGGAGGGCTTGGTATTAAGGAGGTGAAGAAGTGGAATAGAGCACTTTTAGGAAAATATGTTTGGTGGATAGCTTCCAAAAAGGATCATCTTTGGGTTAAGTGGGTGAGTAATGTATACTTAAAAGGGTTGCACTGGAAGGACTATATTGCTCCTCCTGATACTAGCTGGTCATGGAGGAAAATTAGTCATATTATGACTCAGTTTCATAGTGCTTATGTGGATGATTTGTGGTTAGGATCTGATAAAGCTTATGGTGTTAGTGATGGTTATCTCTGGTTGAGACCAGGTAAAGACAGAGTAAGATGGAGGTATGTGTGTTGGAATTCTATGAATGTTCCTAAGACTAGTTTCATTTTCTGGGCTGCAATCCAGAATAGATTACTTACTAAAGACAGATTGATTAAAATGGGGATGCAAGTAGATCCTGTTTGTGATATATGTGGGAATGGAATGGAGACTATACAGCATGTTCTGTTTAATTGCTCATTCAGTGTGCAGTGTTGTCATCTTTTGCAAAGTAAGCTTGGAGTTTCCTTTGGATTAGGGCAATTGGTGGAGTGGCTGGATGCTGGAAGAGGAAGGACTAGGCTTCAAAGGAGATACATTGGAGCTTGTCATATTGCACTGATCTACAAGATATGGATGGTTCGAAATGAAGTGAGATTTAAGCATTGTATTAGACGTCCCGAAGTTATAGTACAACAAGTCATGGAGGAGATTAGTATAAGGCTAAGTAAGATGAATGTGAGCAAGCTATCGTCTAAGGAAATTGCTTGGCTTTATCATCTTAGATGATTTATGTTGTTGATTTTAAGTGCCTTATGTAATTTTGTGAACATTGTATCATTTGAGCTTTCAATATAACTTACCTTTCCCCAAAAAAAAAAAATCGTTCGAAAGATCTCGAATTCGGACCTCAACTCCCCCCTTAAATGCTCGGGAACAAACTCTAGCCCCATCTCTGTCTTGAAGTCTCTCCAAGGAATCGCCTCCTCCCCTTCACCCACATAAAAATCTCTCATAGCCACTCTCTCCCTGAACCACCACTTCCTCGCGTGACCCCTCAGGTAGAACGCGACTTATTCCACACACAGATTCGTTGGACAGTCGACGACTTCAAAGATATTCTCCATCTCACGGTGCCAGTCGTCTAGCAGATGCGGCACACCGGTACCCTCATAAGTAGTGGGTCGGTGACGGGAGATAACAATGCTTATGGTAGTGGCAATCACTACCACCTCCTCCCCACATTTTTAAGGGCCTTAGTAAGTGCCTTATTCTGCTCTACTAGTCTGGCGACCTCTTCAGCGCTGAACTCCGAGGTTGCAGCTGACGCGCTAGATCTTGTTGCAGGTATGATAACTTCAATAAGAAAGGCAAACGTAAGCACAAGCCTATGGCTGAGAGCGGATAACGGTCTTGGCACAAACACACTCGGTTGAGTGTAGCAACCCATATGGCCAAGTCAAACTTACTCAATCAAGTAATACATATACTCGGTCGAGTACACCAAACACGGAATCAACCTTAAACATACAGGGATTTCCACTCGATCGAGTCCAAGGGGGCACTCGGTTGAGTCACACACACTCGGTCGAGTTTTAACATGCGCTCGGTCGAGTGACCAAGAACAGTATTGGTCCAGAATATACAGGGACTTCTGCTCGGTCGAGTCAGAAAGGCACTCGGTTGAGTTACAACTAGTCGGCCGAGTGTCACTATGCGCTCGGTCGAGTCACAACTTTCAGCATTCAAGATTCACATTAGACCCCAACACTCGATCGATTGTCAAGGATCATTCTAAGCTTGAAGATTGAGTTTTAAAGGATCATTTTAAGCTTGGAGGAGATCTTCTAGTTTGAAGATTGAGTTTTGAAGGATCATTCTAAGCTTGGTAGAAATTCATCTAAGAAAATAATTTGTTATTACTCTTATTTTCATCAACAATGTAAGGAAATTTCTACTTCTCTTTATAATGTCTTTATATTTGCATGCATGTTCCACAGATCATTAAATACTAAATTGTCCGAGTAAGTGTCCTCCACAATAGTGCATTATATAATAAATCTCATTTGGAATATACATGGCATTATTAGTATATTATGATACTCCACGTCAGTTGATTAACGTAAATCGGTAACGCTCGGCTGACTAGAGTTTGACGTTATTTTTGAATGACGGCGGTGATCAACTGATCCCTTTAGGTCACACCCATAGGATGAGACCCAAATAGAATACTAATTATTTGTATACGATACAGTTTAATTAGGGCATTACATATATTTGATATGTACGTTTAGTTACGAGAGTTATTTATTGGAAATTGAGTTAGGAACTCATTCCACTTAAGTTTATTAGTCAATTATACGATAATTGACTGAATAAATTTTACGTCTTATATTAATACGATTAAATAAGATTTAATTTAGTGATTAATCGTTAATTCATTAAATTAGTTGAGGTTATACATATATTTTGAGGTAGAGGTAATTAGTTAATTATGATTACAAAGAGTTGTAAAATAAATTAACTGGGCATTGTGGGATCCATTATATATTGATATAATGGTAAAATATCACTTAAAAGTTAAGTACATATTGTTTATTAATTTGTGTCATATAATTGCTATATGATCAAATTAACACTTAATCACACAAGATAATTAAACATATGATTATAAGTATTTGTGGGACAAATATCAAAAATCAAAATGGACTACATTTCACCATGTGGACCGAAATTGTAGTGGAAAAACACAATGATGATTGTTCATTTCATGTATCATACTACAACATATTGATTATGACAAGTTATGACATGAACATGATTATAATAAATCCCACACACTACCTATTTGCATAGGAATAAAAAACGAGCAAAATAAGAGCCACAAGGGCTAGCACCATCCGGCCAAAGGCCACTATAAAAGGACAATGGTTGTTCTTATTTGATTACAACTTCATTTTTGCTTATTTTCCTTCTTCTCTCTAAAACCTCCAAAATCTCTCTAAACACTAACATGCAAACTAATATTCATATTGTATTACTAGTGTAGTAATACAATAATATTAGTAGTATAATGTCTTACTTATTATCTAATTAATAATAAGTTAAGATTATTTGGGTTGATTCTTGGGTGCAACAAGAAGGAGGCCTTCTGTGACAACCCTCGCGAATGCGGAAATAAAACATACAAGCATGTGATTTAATTAGCGGAAATACGGTGTTTTTAAAACTTTTTACATGCAATAGAAAATATGAGGAATGTCAAATATTACAAACCAAAGTATGAAATACAACAAAGAGACGAAGTCTCTCAAAATGTTATCAATGTCAAAGTGATTAGCAAACTAGCTAAATAACGTCTAGATGTGTTTCATCCATGGACAACGCCCGCTAGCTCACACCCGAACCCAAAATACCAAGCAAAATGCCATCCAATCAAGCAACCTGTTCATCCATGAAAAACATGAACGCCACAATCAGTGGGGAGTAACTCCGGGTTCTCCCAGCCATATCACATTAAACGTACATAAAAGGAAATATAAAAGTAGAAGCATGCATATATAGATATACATGTGAAATACGATAAGGATAGATAGGCAATTCAATATATAATGATAAGAGCATATGAAGTACAATCCGTAATCATCATGCTATAGATAGACTCGGGGAAGACACTCTTAGGCAACCGAATACGCTCACTAGGGCTTACATCTCACCGTTAGCAGTATAAGTTTGATAAGATTGAGACTCGACAAACAAACCATGCCAAGTCATGCAATGATCATGAATAATCAATCATGTAATCACGCATCCAAACACAACAACACAAAGACGACATCTCTCACGGTAAATGAAACGCACTAGCACCGTGTACATGGCAAGTATGATTAAAAGGCATCCACGGGATAAAGCATTTCCCTGACCGCATACACGATGCTACATTTCGTATATGTAGACTAATTTCCTCCTGGTAGGAACGATAATAAAACGGCTCCTAATCTAAACCTGGCCAGATTCTCGGAATCATATTTTCCGATTAGACATTTGTTGTTTTTGGCGATTGACATTTCGCAATCCACGGAATCGGTTCAATCATAGACGCCCGAGTACCCCAAATTCGTTCGACATTCACGAAAGAGGCGGAAAAGAGCACAAGCTCATAAAAAGCGGTACGCTACATGCAGTTGACACCACCTCGCAAGTACACAACATTTGACGGCCGGGTCGATCAACGCAAAGCGTTCGCCTCCCAACAACGTCGTCATATGCCCACTAACCCATGCAATTAAGCAGTAAGGATACACTCCCCGTTCCAACATTCCAGCCTTACGAACGTAGAGGTAGCCAAGGGGATGAGAGTAAAAAGCACATAGGAAATTAATGCTCAAACCGTAACATTTGTAAAAACTGATTCAAAGTGGGACATACTAAAAACCGTCACAAAACATGAGAATAGGGAATTATATAAATTTAACTATGATAAAAATGAATCAATACATGATACATAAGCATTAGAACAAGTTTATGAAGCATAATAAATAAGAAACATAGATCCCCTCTTCAAAACAACGTTGTTTGGAAACCAACTAAAACAAGGGTCCACTTAAAACGGTCATAACTAGAGTTCTAGACATGCAAATGAAGAAATTCTAAATTGAGGTGATATCTTATCTTCTTACGGTTCCAACGGTTTGTCACAATCCCAAAACAAGCAAGTAACGAAGGAGATATGATCATTTTACGAAAATGGGTCAGTGCAGGAAAACTGCCGTCGACTTTGGGAAACTGGCAGCAAGCAACGCTGCCAGCGTCCTACGACGCTGCTAGCGTCCAGGGAACGCTACCAGCGTGCTGGTCTGGCAGGCACGGATCACACGAATTTCACAATTTCACAAAGGCATAACACAAATATCATATATCATCACAAATCATCAATTCTCATATCAATTATCAACTAACAACAACCATCATCAACAACACAAGTCCTAAGCTTACTAATCATATTCTAAATACGATTACTAACATAGAAAACACATAAAACACGTAAATGATATCGAGTAACCCTTCACCGTTACCTTTACGCGTCTTTAAACAATTTCTAAGCCTTCCTCCACTAGATAGTAATCTTTGTCGGAGTCTAGAAAGTCTCCACCTACAATTTGATAATAAAAGATGAATATAATTCACCTTTGAGAAAGACGGATAAATTGAAAAGCGAGAAAGACGGTAATTTTATTACCAAATAAGATAGAGGAAGATGAGAGGGAAGGAACAAGACGAACTTGAGCGAATTTAAGCGAGTAACAAATGAGTAGCGATGATTTAGAGTTGGATCAAATATGGAGGCTAGGTTTTGGGGTTTACTTAGTGAGGAAGAAGAAGAAGATTGAATGAGGGTGTTAGGGTTTGAGGGAGTATATGAAGGAGTAAGTGGAAAAATATGGGAAAAAGCCCAAAAACGTCTTAAGACGTAACTTACTCGGAATCTCGCGTAAAGTCCAAATACGAACTCGGAAATTCTAAATTAGACACGGAAAATTTAATTCTAAACTAAAACTAAATTTCGCTGAAACGTATCCGTATAATATTTTTAAATTACAAATAGGGTACATTTGCGGGTGTTACAATCACCCCACCTTTTAAAAAGTTTCGTCCTCGAAACTTGAGAGTAGAAAACAAAAGTATCAAGGACAAGAATCGGTTTTCAAAATTAATACGAAAACTTTTATAAGGGAAACATTTATGAAACGAGGTTCTTCTCGAAAACGGTTTAAGGAGAATTTGCATAAGTGTGAAACTTTACTTACGGATCTCAAGAGTGGCCGTCGCGAACGAGAACTCTAATTATCCAGATCAAATCAATGTCGAAATAGTGAAATCAAATTCAAAACAAATGTTAGTAAGTGTAGGACTAGTTATCAGACGTCTCCAATAACAAGTGCAAACATCCAACCAAACGCAAAATCCAGATATAAAAGCGAAAGAAATCTATTTTCTCCAAAAAGGAGGTACAAAATAAATCTTTAAAACTTCGGTGAAAAGTTAAATTAGAAATACAATATGGAAATTCGAAGATTTTCTCAAAGATAAACTCAAAATAACACGACATTACACGTACATAGAGCGACTCGCACATCTCACACACAATTCAGGGTAACAAAATATATACAAAATACGCAAAAACGAAACAAATCGAACTCTTAGGGATATGAAGATTACGATAAAGTCGGCTGGAAGATCTACAAGAACACGAGATCTCTAACTTCACTAATAAACCAAATCCTCAAGAGCATGCAATTTACCCAATTTGCCACTCATCATTTTCAATCATCAGAATTCCTACAAAAATATTCCATAATCACGAGATTTCAAGCCAATAACCTAATTATTTAGATCCATTTAGTATCTACTGAAGTCCATCGGCACGGTAGACTCCACAACTAACAATCCACATGTAAGATTCATTACGTACTCTAATCTTCTTAGTTTCATCAAAACTCTTACTAGAAACCACCAACAAAATATTTATATCTAGGGAAACATGATCGCTAACAACCACAAGGTAAAGGAGACTTACCATGAAATTCCCTTGATTCAATTTACTTCAAACTCATTATCCTAAATTTGCAATGAACTTTCTCATCTTCGAAAGTCAAAACACAATCAAAGCAACAAACATAATGATCTAAGATTCAACTAGCCTCATCCAAAGTCTCACTACAAGGGAAAATCCACAATCCATTATCGCTTATAAGAATTCTTTAATACGCCCTAACATCCTTAATTCGATCATTACTACGCTTGAAGCCTCAAATATAAATAGTCACATTAGCAAACTATGGAGGTTACTAATCCTCAAGATAAATGGGTTCACAATTCTAACTCTATAATCCATAACAACCGAGCATTCATTATCCAAAGCTTGCAACGAACATTTCTCAATTTCAAACTATGATTCCTTAAGAATAAAAGAGAATTACTAATCCCAAACCGCAAATGACCAATCACTTGGAAATCAAACAACCATTCAAATCATCCATTTCATCTAAAACTCAAAATGAATCGATTTTCATTGATGACAAAACTCCTCAAACTTTGGGTACCAACTCAATTACCCTAAAGCAAAGTCTCTTTTAGAATCCACCAATTAGAGACATCTAATTCCCAAATGACATACCAAGCAACCGTTATAGTACCCAACAACAACGAACTATTATCATGATTAACTAAATTCTCAAAATAACACTAGAGTACCAAGCTCCAAATCCAAAACTACTAGGAGAAGATACATTATCACTATTAGGATTCATCCTCCAGCTTAAGTCCTATTTTCCATGATCAAATACAACCTGAAATTTGCTCAATCCAAAAACACATATTCTAACCTAAGAATTCAAAAATACATTACACTTATTCTCTGAGCCTTACAAATGGAATACCCAATCCATTAGAGAAAAGATGCAGGAGCAACGAGAGAGGAAACGATAAGGAATCTCAAGGAGAACACAAGAATAAATAAGGCACGAGATTACAAGAGAGGAGCGCTGAAAATAACGAGGTCAAGGAAGAGACAAAGCAGATAGTAGAGTTATGAAGATATCTGAGTAAGAAAGAAGATACGAGCTTGTGATTTCTTAAAGATCAATCTTGACAAAAACATTCAAGAATGGAAATGAAAAGGGATGATGGCACGAGTAAAGGTTTAAGGTTTAATACACAAAATTTCTTCTTTCAGACTTAGGGTGATAGTAAAGCAACTCATCCCAATAACAAAGGTCTCTTACAAGGGACCCTCGTACCACAAATTATCAAAGAAAGGTACACCTAGATTTAACAAATCGATTACAACCCAATTCATCCACCCTTTCATATAGCACGGAATTCCAATTGCGGAATTGTAACTCAAGTATAGTAACATTCTCTAAATTCCAAAATTTGACACACTCTCAAAGGTTTCAAAACCGAAGAACGAACAAGGAATTCTTCATACTAATCTCTTTTCAACCCCTACGGCCGAAGAGGTAGAACACCGAACAAAACGTCATCATCAACATCCTAAGGCATCACCATCATAGCTCATCTAATCTGATTCCACTCATGTCCATAGTCCTTAAGTAACATGGTTTAATCTATCATGACGACTTACTACTCAACCAAGTCTCCGATACCATGATATAAGATCATATTTTTAAATCGAAGAGTTACAGCCAAGTATTTTTCCACCAAGCATATACCCAAGAATACACACTCGAAAATCATAGGAAGTCACTTAGTCTCAAGGGCATTTCACAACTCAAGGCATCATCCAAATATTTTCACGTAGAACAACTAGCTCCAATTTTGATACGATCCTCAAGACACTCTAATATTACTAAACTCCTAAGTTCAAAAGATTAAATCACTAATGGGTTACGAAGTCCTAGCCAACTCATTTAACCTTACACCATCAAATACCATGAACTATCCACACATTAGTCATGGCAAGCATTTAGCATTAAAATCATCGAACTTATCTTACCACCATTTCTTAGAGATACAACCAATCACCACTATAGGATGAATTTAGATTTAAACCATTTTCCTCAAATCACAAATTCATTCTAACAAACACTAATATTCCACAAAGTTCAAAGTTCTTCCGACCAAGTATAATATACCACAAACAAATGGGTATGACATCCATAAAAATGTTACATGAGGAAGTTGAGGGTACTAATGGTAAGATGGAGGAAACTATCAAGAGTAATTTCCAAGAGGCAACCAAGTTGGAAGAGAATGAAGCACCTAGATAGAAGGGAGAGCGCATGATACATTAAGAACGAGAGAAAACATAGATGAGGAAGAAATACACTTTAATTAGGCTCGTCAATCTTCAATCTTCGGTAGAGGATACTTCTTCTAGGTAACACATGATCCATCTTAAGACGGTAGATATAAATAAACATAACATCACTCAACACAATCAACAAATAAGTTAGAACCTAACATACATCAGGTACACCAAAGACTACCACCTTAGGTCCTTAAGTCTACCCATCTCTCATTTATTATTTCAAGGTCAAGTAATTTAAGTTTAGGGTTCACGTGTGTGCGTCGGGAGCGTTTAAGCTCTGATACCAACTGTGACAACCCTCGCGAATGCGGAAATAAAACATACAAGCATGTGATTTAATTAGCGGAAATACGGTGTTTTTAAAACTTTTTACATGCAATAGAAAATACGAGGATTGTCAAATAATACAAACCAAAGTATGAAATACAACAAAGAAACGAAGTCTCTCAAAATGTTATCAATGTCAAAGTGATTAGCAAACTAGCTAAATAACGTCTAGAGGTGTTTCATCCATGGACAACGCCCGCTAGCTCACACCCGAAACCAAAATACCAAGCAAAATGTCATCCAATCAAGCAACCTGCTCATCCATGAAAAACATGAACGCCATAATCAGTGGGGAGTAACTCCGGGTTCTCCCAGCCATATCACATTAAACGTACATAAAAGGAAATACAAAAGTAGAAGCATGCATATATAGATATACATGTGAAATACGATAAGGATAGATAGTCAATTCAATATATAATGATAAGAGCATATGAAGCACAAATCCGTAATCATCATGCTATAGATAGACTCGGGGAAGACACTCTTAGGCAACCAAATACGCTCACTAGGGCTTGCATCTCACCGTTAGCGGTATAAGTTTGATAAGATTGAGACTCGACAAACAAACCATGCCAAGTCATCCAATGATCACAAATAATCAATCATAGGATCATTCATTCAAACGTACAACATGTTGACGACCTCTCTCACGGTAAATGCCACGCACTAGCACCGTGTACATGCCAAGTATGATTAAAAGGCATCCACGGGTAGAACGACGATAATAATACGGTCCTAGTCTAAATCTGGCCAGACTTCCGGAATCACATTTTCCGATTCGACATGCGATGACATTTCGCATCCAAGACTCGGTCAATCATAGACGCCGAGTACCCCAAATTCGGTCGACATTCACGAAAGAGGCGGAAAAGAGCAAAAGCCTCATAACAAACGGTACGCTACATGCAGTTGACACCACCTCGCAAGTACACAACATTTGACGGCCGGGTCGATCAACGCAAAGCGTTCGCCTCCCAACAACGTCGTAATATGCCCTCTAACACATGCAATTAAGCAGTAAGGATACACTTCCCGTTCCGACATTCTAGCCTTACGAACGTGGAGGTAGCCAAGGGAATTAGAGTACAAAGCACATAGGAAATTAGTGCTCAAACCGTAACATTTGTAAAAACCGACTCAAAGTGGGACATACCAAAAACCGTCACAAAACATGAGAATAGGGAATTATATAAATTTAACTATGATAAAAATGAATCAATACATGATAAATAAGCATTAGAACAAGTTTATGAAGCATAATAAATAAGAAACATAGACCCCCTCTCCAAAACAACGTTGTTTGGAAAGTAACTAAAACAAGAGTCCACTTCAAACGGTCATAACTAGAGTTTTAGACATGAAAATGCATAAATTCCAAATGGAGGTGATAGCTTATCCTCTTACGGTTCCAACGGTTTTTCACAAGCCCAAAACAAGCAAGTAACGAAGGAGATATGATCATTTTACGAAAAGGGGTCAGTGTAGGAAAACTGCAGTCGACTTTGGGAAACTAACAGCAAGCAACGCTGCCAGCGCCAGGCAAGGCTGCCAGCGTCCTACGACGCTGCCACCGTCCAGGGAACGCTGCCAGCGTCCTGGTCTGGCAGGCACGGAGCACACGAATTTCACAATTTCACAAAGGCATAACACAAATATCATATATCATCACAAATCATCAATTCTCATATCAATTATCAACTAACAACAACCATCATCAACAACACAAGTCCTAAGATTACTAATCATATTCTAAATACGATTACTAACATAGAAAACACATAAAACACGTAAATGATATCGAGTAACCCTTCACCGTTACCTTTACGCGTCTTTAAACGATTTCTAAGCCTTCCTCCACTAGATAGTAATCTTTGTCGGGGTCTAGAAAGTCTCCACCTACAATTTGATAATAAAAGATGAATATAATTCACCTTTGAGAAAGACGGATAAATTGAAAAGCGAGAAAGACGGTAATTTTATTACCAAATAAGATAGAGGAAGATGAGAGGGAAGGAATAAGACGAACTTGAGCGAATTTAAGCGAGTAACGAATGAGTAGCGATGATTTAGAGTTGGATCAAATATGGAGGCTAGGTTTTGGGGTTTACTTAGTGAGGAAGAAGAAGAAGATTGAATGAGGGTGTTAGGGTTTGAGGGAGTATATGAAGGAGTAAGTGGAAAAATATGGGAAAAAGCCCAAAAACGTCTTAAGACGTAACTTACTCGGAATCTCGCGTAAAGTCCAAATACGAACTCGGAAATTCTAAATTAGACACGGAAATTTTAATTCTAAACTAAAACTAAATTTCGCTGAAAAGTATCTGTATAATATTTTTAAATTACAAATAGGGTACATTTGCGGGTGTTACACTTGTACTTTGGAGGTTGTTTTATGGAGGATCATCCATTAAATTTCATGCTCAAGAACAATTAGAAGGAGTTCTTATTGTGCCCATATTAAACCGAAAATACCCAATGTAAGGATGTTTTCGTCTTATCTTTTCTTTTATGCTTTTATATTTGCATGCTTGATAACTAGATCCTAAATTATTAAGTTAATGTAATTTAATGAAATAATTAGAAGTCTAGGACTTTCATGTGGTATCAGAGCTCAATTGTTACATGCATGTTGATTTTAAGCATTAAAATCGAGTTATACGATAACTTGGGTAAAATTGGAAATTTATGTTAAAAATTGGTTTACACAAAATTTTTGATTTGCATGCATACCTACTGACCTAAAAATGGTTGTGGTCAAATTTGGTGATTTTAGGGATTAATTTGCTATTTATTTTGATTTATGGCCTTTAAATCATTTTAACATGCATTATTTATGTTAAAAGTTAACTAAAAAATAGTTGCATGTTGATTCTTGCCATGAAATTTTTATATGATCTCACATGCATGTTATACATACTGTATGTATAATTTCGTGATTTTTAATTAAGTTTTGCATGATTATTGATTTTTATGAGATAAAAGTCAATAAAGTGAGATTATTATGTTCATAAAAATGAAACGTCCTTTTCTGGTCTTGAAAATTTTTGGTACATTTTATAATATGATTTATATCATGTTGGTGAAATTTTATAATTTTTTCACTATGTTACTACATTTAATGGTTTTTATTTGATAAAACCGTTGAATACAAAGTTATTTGTTCATAAAATTAATTCACATTTTTTGGGAAACTTTTTATGGTTTTTAGAGTTCCTGGAAATGTTCCAGAATGTACAAAATTTTTGTTTTCAAATTTTTATGATTTTTATATTTTAGTTTGGGTTTATTTCATAAATGCTATGATTAAACCTCTATATTTAGCAAATACGATCAATTCGAACTAATTAAATACAATCAAAGTTATTAGGGACTAATTTTGAGTTCTAAATCATTTTATATAATTAGTTTGAACTTAAATACGATTTAAGTGTTGATTAGTGATTTTTTAACGGTTAAAAATCGATAAAATCCATAAAACCGAGCTAGAATGAGCATGATAAGTGTTAAGGGCGATTTTGGTATGTTTTTTACAACATTTTATTTATGTTGTTATTGTTGAATGAATGAATGTCATTTGTTTAATTTTTTAATGCAAGTTGTACCTAGTATGGCCTAGATTATTTTAATCGGTATTACCCGTAATGTAAGGGGATACCGATTCGGTTGTAATTATATTTGCGATCTCGTATCGTTGTTTGTGTATAATAGGAATTTTATTTGTATCTTTTGTAATTAATTATTATGAAGACGAAGATTCCCGAAGTCGGGTGTTCCAAAAGACGGTGCCTTTTTGGAGCGTGTTCCATGAAGAGGCAAGGGGCCAAGGAGTTGGTTTCCGATTTTGTAATCTACTAGTTAATTAGATTAGCTAGGTGGTCATACTAGGATTTATTATTTGCTTGCTTTATGTTTTCCGCTCATGCCAAAATCGCCAACATTCATTTTTATTTCTCGATTGTCAATTCAAAGTTATTCAAAATTCACCGATTTAGTTCACTTATAGGGAATTAATGACTAAATTGACAAGATCTCTCACATATATTAAAAAATTGAGATTAGCCTTACCAATTAGTAACACCTATGAATCCCGTGTTCATTAGGGCTACCCCGCTCGTGGGTCCCTTTTTACCTCGGGTAAGTAGGGTGATGCGATCACAAGCCAAAATTGGATTAGACTCAACGAGATAAGCGTTATCTTGGGACTAGGAGATGGATTTAGCTGAAATCCGTCAACCAAGAGTTCTAAGTGTAGAATTAGTCAAGTATTGACTTACCATTTTAGATAAAGGTAGCATGCGATGACTATTTTTGTCTAAAGATGGGTCTTGGAATCACTTATGTAATTTCGTGAGGGGTCATTATATGAGTGACTTGTTAAAATTGTTTTACAAGTAAATTATATTTAAGCAATGAATGTTTATTTTCCGTTGATATTTATTTTTATTCGCGCAATGACAATTATTTTTCTTCTATGAACTTGTAAATCCGTTCAATCGTGGAAAAGGTTTCCATTATTTTATACGGTAGCATTTTTTATTGCGATCTCCGTTTAAACCACCGTAGCTAATGACAAAATGAATTTTTCTTTTTGATCCTCTTATTCAGCATTGCAAATATCTCTTATGAAGAGTATATATGAATAAGTCACACTTAGTCAAAAAACGTTTTGATTTTGTTTTAGTGACGTCTTCTTATTACAATGGTCCATCAATCTTTTTGCTCCAAAGAAAATATTTATTATTTTTGGTATGACGTCATAATGCTCCTTATCAAGGCTACCTCAAAAGAGGCCAAATCAGTTGGGATGACTAGGTTGATCGATTTATTTGAAATCGTGAATAACCAAATACCGTAGTCACTTCATGAAAGATTTATCCTTTTTTAAGGTAAAACCATGAATGGAATGAAGAATAGTCTTCATAATAATTCTAATTTAATTGTCTAAATAGAGATTCATGAAAGTGAGAGGGAGCTATAAGAGAAATGTTTTGAATGTGACGAGGTTCAGAGTAGGTTGGCATGATGTTGGCACAAGGCGAGGGCAAAAGGCAAGGCTATTTTGAATAGTAAAGTCAAAACCCAAGCAAGGTGTCGAACCCAACCTTTGATGATTCTATTTTACAGTGTAAGACACTAGAAAAGAATTTGCCCCAAGTTTTCTAAAGAGTTAGAAATTGGGTGTACTATTTCACCCATAATATCTATATGATCGACATTTATTTTGATAAAATGCAAGTTTTGGGTATTAGATACCCATTATGGTTTTCATCGATGTATTCAATGCATATAATAATGATTCGTGCGACGACTAGCCATGATTAAATGTCGACCTACAAGGGAAATATAACTATTGTAGTTTTATTTCTATAGAGACATATAAAAGTTATAATGTGATCAATCTAGTTTTGGATTTAGAGGTATACTTTAATAAATGTTATTATGTATATGACCTCTAAATAAAGAATATAGTATCCACTTTAGTGTACGACACAAGTGTTTCACTTTTGTGAATGGAACAAGCGTTGTATCTTTTTATGCCTATACTTGGTCAATGGTTATTCCATATCAATCAATGGTAATTATATTCTTGACCTAAACTAGAAATTACTTGTCATATAGATTATAAAAGGCTCAAAATTGGTGACCCTAATCTAATCTTAATTCCGGATTGTGTAGCACATTAAGAGGCTAGTATTGACTACTATCCCTAAACCATTTGATTTTGAATCTTATGGTGCGTGTGAATCTTGTATTCAAGGTAAGATGATTCGTGCCCTTTTTATTGAAAAGGAAATCGAACTAGTGAGTTATTGGCCCTATTACATAATGATATGTGTGGTCCAATAATAATCACAACCAGAGATGGTAATGACTATTTCACTTTATTTACCGACGATTTAAGTAGATATTATATTTGATTCTACTTAATAAGGTGCTATGAGAAATCTTTGAAAAGTTCAAAGAGCTTCAATAAGAAGTAGTTAACCACCAAGAGTATTAGAACAAGGACTTACGACCAAATCGTAATAGAAATATCTAAGTATTGACTTTGATTTTCACCAAAAGTATTGTGAAATGGTTTCACGAGTTAACTTCTCTAACACACATTATAAGATAAGGTGTTGCTGAATAGAGAAACAGAACCTTATACGATATGATTTTGTATTTGTCAAGTCAAACTGAGCCACTTGACTAACCTTGGGCTTTTATTATTTTGTCTGCTATTTTTTTTCCCACCATATTAAAGCACATTTAAAACAGCCGGATTTTATTTCATATACGATATGGATAGGTAGCGTACCTAATTTATAAGTTAATCCGAATGAAACTAGTGCTCAATAATCCTACATTGACCACGAGAACAAAGCGTTTGTGACTCGTGATGATGTCTTTCAATAAAAATACGATTATTTCTTGATAAGACAGAGTGGGAGAAAAGCCACAAACTGAGCATATGGTCCGGAAAAAGTTTCCTCATTGCTTGTTCAGTAGTTGTTTCTTCGGAACCTAAGAGGTCAGGTGGAATTTTATCACTCCCTAATAATGATGAATTCTAATCTATGACTTATAAAAGACTGTTTATACTCCCAATTTCTTGCTATGGCTTAGAGTCATGTGATTCGTAATGGAATCCATGCGTGATGGTCAGGTATGTGACCTGGTAAATTTTACTTGAAGAAGTACGACCTCTTCAATGTAAATTAATTTTTAAGATCGAAATTTGCATGGATGAACATTAAAATGTTTTCAAAGATAAATTGGTAGGCAAAGAGTTTACACTAATTGCAATGCTTTGACCCATTCGATAGCACTTAGCGATTAAAGCATATCATAGTAGTATGATGTCAATTGGATCTCAAGAACCACCTTCTTGAATACGATTCTAGAAGAGGTAGTATATTTTATATTCACCTGTGGGTTCGTAGATCCTAATTATCCTAAGTTAATTTGCAAGCTTAAGAGGATGTCTTCAGTAAGCATTAAAGAGTTGGAATTAGTGTGTCAATCATGTCATAAAATATTTCTCGATATCTCGAGGAATTATGTTGATACATGAAGTTTAGTGGGAGTAATGTGGTTTTTATCAGTCTTATATGTGGAGACATATTGATCATTTTAGATGATGGAAGATTTTGGAGAAGTAGAATACATCTTTTAGATATCTGGATTTATGGAGATAAATCTAAAAGGATATTAGCGTTAAGTCAAAATTCTTATATTGATAAGATCTTTGACTAGTTCAAGGAAGTTGAACGCATGATAATTGATTCCTTTTTGCTTCCGCTGCGGAATCAATTATATATGCTGTAATGTATGCTCAATCCGACATTTAGCATACTTTGAGCATGACGAATCATTTGCAATCAAATCCAAATGAGAGTCACTTGATAGCCATAAAGAACATCCTTAAGTACTTGCAAAGGACTAAAGATATGTTCCATGTGTTTGGAGTTTACAGTGAGTTGTGTGTAAGGGGTTACACAGACTTCAGTTTCCAAACAGATCAAAGTGATTTGAAATCACGAACTGGCTGTGTTTTATAAAATATTTATCTGTTGGAAGAGTTCCAAGCAGAAAAGACTATTGGAAAGGTTCCAAGTAGGAGTGACATTTTAAAATATAAATGTCATGTATCCGCTGGAAGTGTTCCAGGCAGTTTATCATTGCGGATTTCACAACGGAAATTGAGTACATTGCATCATATGATGATGCATATGAAAGTAGCTTGGATTCGACAATATTGGAGGGACTAGAAGTAGTTCCTATAGTTGTATATTCTATGATACTGGTAAAACAGTGGGAGCTACCTTTAGGCCAAGAGTCCAAAGTATAGATTCAAACCTAGACACGTACTCAAAAAAGTTTTATGTAATATCAGATTACGTAGACAAAGAGAAATAGCAATCAGAACGATGGGAAAGATGCAAGTATTGCTAATCCATTAGCCATGCCTTTTGCAGGCTGAACATGATAGTCATGTCATTTCAATGGGGATTGAAATATGTACCTGAATTGCTAGTGATTATGAGATATGAAATTTTTGATAGCGTATCAATTTTTCCAAATATTTGATAATCGCATTCATTGTTAGAGTTTCATTAAAAACTCCTTTATTTAGTTTGACTAAATTTTAATACTTTGTTTATCCGAATTGGTTGAAAGAAAGGTTGAAACCAATTCAAGTGAACAGGATAAACTTAGTGTTTTGTCCCTAGTCACTCATTTGAGGTGACGTCTCGAAGTGACTAGATTGTAACTCGATCGATGGTTGGTTCAGCACCATGGGGTTATTGTGATGACTGGTCGTTTACATAGGCAGACTGTGGAGACACTCTGTCGGGCAGTGACCATAATAAAGTCCCTTATCAAAATTGTTGAAGTCTGGTCGTGGCGGGGATTTCTATTTTATTCCTATGAGTCGATTCTTTAGACTGGCGACCATTTACCTGAGTCGGTGTAGTTTTCGATTGACTTTGGTTTTTGTCCTAGGTCGTGCTGTGAAAGGAGGCTGATGGACATCTTCTGGGTCATGGTGATGTGCATCATACAGTGTAAGATGGGTCAACATGAATTGTCCACCCACGTTGGGTATTAACATCATCGAACCATTCGAGGAGTAGTAACTGGAAATGCGTGGCCACGCTAGGAAGAGATCTCTGGTAGATTTTCCGGTCAGACAGTTACTCTCCCAGATCGAGAAAACCACTCTATTTATAATTTCAATTGCAAGTGCGACCTGTAAGACACCTTACAATGAGTGGGAGGATGTGACACAAAAGAGACAAGAGAATCGGTAGCATACAACTTGTCGAGACAAGTGGGAGATATTGTTGGAGTAGGAGTCCTCCGCAATGGTGTTGCTACATGCACAACTTGTATCGGATAAGTGGGAGATTGTTGGAGTAAGTGTCTTCCACAATAGTGCATTACATAATAATTCTCATTTGGAATATACGTGGCATGATTAGTATATTATGATACTCCACGTCAGTTGATTAACGTAAATCGGTAACGCTCGGCTGACTAGAAATTGACGTTATTGTCGTATGACGGCGGTGATCAACTGATCCCTTTAGGTCACACCTATAGGATGAGACCCAAATAGAATACTAATTATTTGTATACGATACAGTTTAATTAGGGTATTACATATATTTGATATGTACGTTTAGTTACGAGAGTTATTTATTGGAAATTGAGTTAGGAACTCATTCCACTTAAGTTTATTAGTCAATTATATGATAATTGACTGAATAAATTTTACGTCTTATATTAAAAAGGAATAAATAAGATTTAATTTAGTGATTAATCGTTAATTCATTAAATTAGTTGAGGTTATGCATATATTTTGAGGTAGAGGTAATTAGTTAATTATGATTACAAAGAGTTGTAAAATAAATTAACTGGGCATTGTGGGATCCATTATATATTGATATAATGGTAAAATATCACTTAAAAGTTAAGTACATATTGTTTATTAATTTGTGTCATGTAATTGTTATATGATCAAATTAACACTTAATTATACAAGATAATTAAACATATGATTATAAGTATTTGTGGGACAAATATCCAAAATCAAAATGGACTACATTTCACCATGTGGACCGAAATTGTAGTGGAAAAACACAATGATGATTGTTCATTTCTTGTATCATACTACAACATATTGATTATGACAAGTTATGACATGAACATGATTATAATCAATCCCACACACTACCTATTTGCATGGGAATAAAAAATGAGCAAAATAAGAGCCACAAGGGCTAGCACCATCCGGCCAAAGGCCACTATAAAAGGACAATGGTTGTTCTTATTTGATTACAACTTCATTTTTGCTTATTTTCCTTCTTCTCTCTAAAACCTCCAAAATCTCTCTAAACACTAACATGCCAACTAATTTTCATATTGTATTACTAGTGTAGTAATACAATAATATTAGTAGTATAATGTCTTACTTATTATCTAATTAATAATAAGTTAAGATTATTTGGGTTGATTCTTGGGTGCAACAAGAAGGGGGCCTTCTACTTTGGAGGTTGTTTTATGGAGGATCATCCATTAATTTCATGCTCAAGAACAATAAGAAGGAGTTCTTATTGTGCCCATATTGAACCGAAAATACCCAATGTAAGGATGTTTTCGTCTTATCTTTTCTTTTATGCTTTTATATTTGCATGCATTATAACTAGATCCTAAATTATTAAGTTAATGTAATTTAATAACTAATTAGAAGTGTCTAATTAGAGGTCTAGGACTTTTATAAATAAACTTGTAATTTAGTCACTAATTATAAGAGTCTAATTAGGGTCTATGGTCTTTCATGTGGTATCAGAGCTAGCTTGTAGCATGCCTGTTCATTTTGGGCCTTTTTATTAAAATTATAAGATAACTAATAAATCAAAAACTTGCGTTAAAATATGATTTGGACGAAGTTTTTTGGTGCATGTATACCTACTGACTTCAAAATGTTTGTAGTCAAATTTCGTGATTTTAGGGATTAATTTACTATTTATTTTGATTTTTGGCTTTTAGACCGAGTTAATATGCATTTTATGTTAAAAGTTAACTAAAAATAGTTTAATGTTGATTCTGGCCATGAAATTTTAATATGATCTCAAATGCATGTTTTAAATACTTTATGTAAAATTTTGTGACTTTTAATAAATTATTATTGCATTTTTATTGATTTTTATGAGATAAAAATCGATAAAAGGAGATTATTATGTTCATAAAATTGAAACGATTTTTTCTAGATCTAATATTTTTATGGTACATTTCATAATCTGATTTATTTGGTGTTGGTAAAATTTTGTTATTTGTTTCACTATTTTTTTATGTTTGTTGGTATTTCTGAGATAAACCGATAAATATAAAGCTATTTGTTCACAAAATTAAATAAAAATTTTTGGGCAACGTGTTTTTGATTTTTGAGTACCTGGGAATGTTCTAGAATGTAAAAAATTTTTGATTACAAATTTTTTTGATGCTTATATTTTATTTTGGTTTTATTTCATAAAAGTTATGATTAAACCGTTATATTTAGCAAATAGAATCAAATCGAACTAATTAATGACCAACAAAATTAGTGGGGACTAATTTTGAGTTCTATAACAGTTTAGATAATTAGTTTGAATTCATATGAGATTTAAATGTTGATTATTGTTTTTAATGGTTAAAAATCAATAAATCCCGTAAAATCGAGCTAGAATGAGCATGAATGTGTTTAGGGTGATTTTGGCATGAATTTTGCAGCAATTTATTTACTTTATGGTTGAATGAATGATTGTCATTTATTTAACAATTTATGCAATTTTTGTGCCTAGTATGACCTAGTTATTTTTTAATCGTTATTACCCGTAATGTAAGGGAATAACGGTTTTGTTGTAATTTTATTGCGATCTCGTATCGCCGGTTTGTAATAATTAATAGTTTCATTTTATAGAATAAATGTATAATAGGAATTTGCTATGTTTTCATTTGTATATTTGTAATTATTTATTATGAAGACCGGTGACTCCCTCAAGACGGTGCCAATTTTTGGAAAGCGTTCCAAGTGAAGAGGTAAGGGACGAAGGAGTTGGTTTCCAAATTTGTAATTATCTAGTTAATTTGATTAGCTAGGTGGCCGTACTGGGATTATTTGTTGCTTGCTTTATTTCCGCTCATGCCAAAATCGTCACACATGCATTTTATTTTTCTGCTATTGTCAATTCAACGTTATTATCAATTCACCAACTTAGTTCACTTATAGGGATTTAAGGACTAAATAGACAAGATCTCTCACATATTTAAAAATTGAGATTAGCCTTACCAATTAGTAACACCTATGAATCTCGTGTTCATTAGGGCTACCACGCTCGTGGGCCCCTTTTAACCTCGGGAAAGTAGGGTGATACGATCACAAGCCAAAATTGGATTGGACTCAACGAGATAAGCGTTATCTTGGGACTAGGAGATAGATTTAGTTTAAATCCGTCAACCAAGAGTTCTAGGGGTAGAATTAGTCAACTAATGACTTACCATTTTTAGATAAGGGTAGCATACGATGACTATTTTTATTTAAAGATGGGTCTTGGAATCATTTATATAATTTAGTGAGGGATTATTATATAAATGCTAAACTTGTTAAAATGTTTTTCAAGTAAACTCTCATTACAATGAATGTCTATATTTTTCTTTTTGTTCTAGTAACAATATTCGCACAATGACAACATCATGGAACTCCGCAACCTTGGGTAAGGACTTATGGTTGAGGTCCGTTGATAAGGGTAAAGTCGCGTCACCTTAATCAAAGTAATCCTAATTCACTACATACTAACTAATAGTCAGTGATAAGTAAGGTATCGAATTCACATGGAGGCGGTAGTATTCTAACCTGTTAAACTAGGTTCGTCTTTTATAGTAGCAATTTTGTGGGTTTTTTTATTTGTGTTCCTAAACTAATAGCAAACAATAACAATAAAAGGTTGAAATCAATAAGATTAAAAGTCTAGGATCTCAGGTTCACTAGGATTATTATTCAGGGGTAAGGGTGTAATCAATTATCATGCAATAAAGTTATCTAATGTCACAAGATCGGTCGATTCAATTATGCACTTTAGATCTACAATTTAACATGTGATCGCTATCATTAAACGAGTTCTATTCAATTATCGTAGCCTATCTTAGTCTTAACCCGGTCGGTGTTAATCCTAATTTGCGAGACTAGTTAATTAATCCTGACAAGTAATTAAGCAACTAGATTTAAAACGATAATCAAATGATAACCATGCTATTTCAATTCAATTAATTAGTCTATCCCTTCTAACCATCCTAGATCCCCTTTCAACCCTAGATAGGAATTTAGCTACTCATAACGATATTAATAACAACGATAATAAATAAAGTAAAAATGATTAACAATAATGAAAGGATTAACAATGAATAATTAAAGAATTAGAAAGTAACTAATTGAATAACAAAGTAAGATTAAAGAGTACCGATTACAAGCTTGAACAAAAAACAATAATCTTGATGGATCAATCCAGTAGCAAAGCAAACAAAACTCGAGTTTTTAATATTAAAGCGTACCCTAATTGTGAAAGACGGGTTTTCCTTTTATAATAACAATCTAATTAACTAAAAACTAATTTAGAAAATCCGAAAGATGTCAAACACTAGGTTGTTCGATCGAGCAAAGATGAATCTGCTCGATCGAGCATGATGTCAGCCCGACTCGATCGAGCATCCTTCAGATGGCATGTATCTTCGTTTTTCTTCATTTATTCTCCACCGCTCTCGATACCCGTGCCTAACCTTCTACGATCTGACTCCGCTATGCTCCATACCAACTCAAAAAGCTCAAAATGCATCCAATCTGCATTAAAACATAATAGAAGCGGCAAAATCGATATTCTAGCTAAAATAGCATAGAAACAAGCAAGGAAAGACAATAAATCGAGTCTTATGTATCTAAGGGAAGCATAAAATATGTAAATAAATAGTAATCATCAAACTCCCCCAAACCAATACTTTGCTTGTCCCTAAGCAATGCACTCACCACTATACAAGGACAAACATACAAATGGTGAATGAAAAACTCAAAGCTAATGTTAATGCACATACAAATCTCAAGCTATCCATATCCATAACAAAGTAATGACCAAGTTGTACCAATAAAACAAATTTAAAGGCACGAGAAAGTAGAAAACGCAGCTCATGTCCCAAGATTTTACATGATACCGTGGTATAGACAAAAAACAAATACCTTTCAATTTTGTAAGGCTCAATTTGTCGGATTCTCGCGGATTCACTCATGGACTCATAAGTTTAGGTAAGGGTGAGTTTTCTAAAGATAGAAAGAAATATAAACACTCACTCAACTTATGAAACATGCATGCATTCTAATGTGATAGTAATTTCCCCAACTAATACGCATTCACTATAAAACCAAAGTACATGAATCAAGACAATAAGGGAGGCTAATGGGCGAAGGTATAGAAGTGGATTGTGGTAAGGCACGTATGGCCGTATGGGAATGTGGGGCTAAGACCGGTAGTCGCAGTGACACTTACCAAAGCAATTCTATAAGACTAGCACAAACCAATACCCGACTAGAGAAATCATCTTAAACTTTGACAACACAAGCAAGAGAGATATCGATATTGCTCTTTAAATATGCATTAGACTCTAGTATATTCCCTTTCATTATCCCTTTAACAATTTAATGAAGCAACATATATTTTTCTTTTTCTCTTTTTTTTTTTGTTTTCTTTCTTTTCTTTTTTTTTTTCATTATATCTTTCTTTTTTTTTCTTTGCTTCACAACATTTCTGAACAAAGGGAATAAATGACACAATTTCCAACATACTTGCTACACCCATTTGATAAATTTCTAACTAAATGCAATTCCTAACTAAAATGCAAATGCAATCCCCCCAAGCTAAACACAACATTGTCCTCAATGTGCCAACATGTAAAAACACCCAAGCTAACCGTAAAAACGGTTCAAAGCACAAAACAGGGAAGACAAGAGGTTAATATTTAATGGGGAGTGGGAAAAATACAACTAAAGTGCAAAGCAAAAATTACTTACTAGACAAGCTAGCCTCCCCCAAGCTAGTATAAATATGGGGGAATCCTCCAAAGTGATGAAGGAAATGATGTTTCTTTGGGATTTAAATGAAGAAAAATGAAGAAAAAGGATAGAGTATACCGTCGGTTGTCAAATAAGAGGAATGCTGTAACTTTTGCTTGCGCACAAAATAGAATAAAAACAGATGCATAGAAATTGGGAACCCCGATCGGGGAATGGGAACCCCGATCGGGATTTGTCCTCTGTAAGTTTCTGTTTATTTTTTGTTTTGGAGTATCAACTTCCCCGAACGGGTTTCCGTGCTTGGGGATGCGTGAATTTCCTCATCAACTCTTCTTGTCTTCATTGTGCACCTAAAAATCACCAAAAAGAAACATCGTCAAGTCCAGTTAAGTCGAAAAACGAGAAATTACGGAAAATAAAAAAAAGAAAGAAAATAAAATGAAAGCAAATAATAGCTTGGGTTGCCTCCCAAGAAGCGCTGGTTTAACGTCGCGCACGACGTATGAAGTTCGAGTCGGTTCAAGCTTCCATGTTAACTCCCTCGATTATCCCTACGATCGTATCCTCATGGTAGACCTTACCACCGATGTGAAACTCTTCATCAACAAAGTGGGAGCTTCCCTCCATTAATAACCCTTCTCCATCCAACTCATGCTCCAAAGCATCCATCTCCTTATTCCAAATCTTTTCATCATCTGCAAAAGAGTCTAATACCAAGAGCGCCTATAAAGGGTCTTTAACCAAAGACCGAGGTATAAAGTCATCTATGACATTGTCCAAAACATCAATAGAAAAGTAAGACTCTTAAACATGGGACTCTTCATGGCACTATTCAAGTTAAATGTGACCTTATCGTCACCCACTTCCAATGTGATTTTACCTTTCTTAACATCCATTATTGCACCTGCGGTATGTAAAAAGGGTCTACCCAAAATGATTGGGATTTGTGCATCCTCGGGCATGTCAAGAACAATAAAATAAACCGGAATAAAGAATTTACCAACTTTGACGGAAACATCCTCCAAAACTCCCAAAGGGCGTTTTATAGAACGATCCGCCAATTGCAAAGTGACACTAGTACATTTCAAGACTCCCATATTAAGCTTAATACAAATAGAGTAAGGAATGACACTTACACTAGCACCTAAATCACATAAAGCTTTATCAATTTGATAGGTACCAATTGTGCATGGAATAGAAAAACTACCGGGATCTTTTAACTTAGAAGGGGACTTGTTTTGCAAAAGAGCACTACACTCGGCGGTGAAGGCTATAATTTCAACTTCGTCAAAAGTCTTCTTCTTAGTTAAAATGTCTTTCATGAACATAGTGTAAGACGGAATTTGAGTGATTAATTCGGTAAAAGGAACAGTTACCTGGAGGTTCTTCACAACTTCCATGAATTTACCGAATTGGGTGTTCTTGTGATGCTTTGCCAATCTATGAGGGAAAGGCACTTTGACTTTTTCCGGCTCCTGTGTCTCAACAACCTTCTTTGGAGGAGCATCCTCCACATCTTTGACTTGTTCAACTACAATAGGATCATCCACCTTCTCGGGCATAACCTCATCTTTCTTACTACTGGATGAAACCTCCAACTCAACAAGCACCTCCTCATCGTCTTTGGGCATGGGTGGGTCATCATACTTTGTACCACTTCTCAAGGTGATTGCATTGAGATTATCATGTGGTTGCTCACCTTGAGGTGGTAATTGACCTGGTCTCCTTTGAGAGCTAGAAGTGGCTAGTTGAGCCATTTGTTGCTTTAGCATTTTGATTGCGGAACCATGGCTTTGGTCATTTTTTTGGAATTGAGCCAACATGTCCGATTGAGTCTTAGCCAATTGCACTACTAAGAACTTGAGGTCTTGATAGTGTTGTTGGACATTTTGAGGTGGTGGAACTTGGGTTGGTTGGGAGTTTTGGATTGGTGGTCTTTGTTGGTAGTTTTGATTTTGATAGCCCGGTGGATAATTGAATCTTTGTTGTGGGACATAGGCATTTTTTTGAGCTTGAGGCACAAAATTTTGTTGGGGTTGAGGATTGAGCACATTGTTGCTTTTGTAGGACAATTTGGGGTGGAATTTTGTGTTCGGGTTGTAAGTATTGGAAAAGGTACCCGGTGGATAAGAACTTTGTTTAAAAGTTTGAAAAGCACATACCTCTTCCATAGTGGCTTGGCACACATTAGAGTAATGACCCGTACCTCCACAACTTTCGCAAACAACAATTTGACTAGTAGAAGACACGGCATTGAGTTGATGAACTGCGTGTTGAGCCTCCAACTTTTCTTGGAGCAAAAGGATTTGATTTTTTAAGATGCTAGTGTCGACAACTCCTTCTCCTCCTTGGATGGGTGCACTCCGGGAATTAATATATTGGGCATCGTGGATCGCCATAGATTCAATGGTGGCATGAGCAATATCCGTGTCAATCTCTTGAAAACGCCCATTGTTGGCGGAATCAAGAATTCTTCGGGATTCGGCACAACACCCAGTGTAGAATGTTATGGCAAGGAACCAAGAATCCAACCCATGGTGTGGGCATTGCCTTTGGAGCTCCTTGTATCTCTCCCAAGCTTCATATAAGCTCTCAAGAGCTTGTTGACGGAATCCCGTGATTTGGCTCCTCAAAGTTTGAGTTTTCTTGGGTGGAAAAAACTTTTGATAAAAAGCAAGAGCCAATGTCTCCCAATTTGTCACTCCCATGGTGGCACGATCAAGGCTATTGATCCAAAGCTTTGCCTTCCCCTTCAAAGAAAAAGGGAAAAGTATTTCCCTAATTTGGGCTTGAGTGACACCCGTTTGGCGAATCATGGAGCAATAGTCACAAAAAAATTTCACATGCAGATTGGGATCCTCCAAAGTACTTCCCCCAAATTGCTTCCTCTCCACAAGGGTAATGAAAGCTGGTTTGATCTCGAATTCCGGGGCGGTAATTTGAGTGGTGGTGATACCGGTCGGAAGCATAGCCGCGGTGGGCTTGGAATGACCGGAAAGTTTCACCATTTTCCTAGGTGGTGAGGGTGGTGGTGATGATGATGAAATATAAACCTCCTCTTGTTCAAGATTCTCCAGATCGTCAAAGTAAGACTTTTTGGCACTTTCAACTTGCACGGGAGAAGAGGCGTCTTTTACTTCTTTCCAAAAGCGTCGTCTTCTACGAAAGGTTTTCTCAGGTTCGTAATCCGGTGAAAGTAATTCTTTCTTACGAGAAGACCTGGGCATAAGACAACAATCTTCAAGGAAATTGTAAGTACGGCCTCAAGGAACAAGTGTTCCTAAAGACAAGAGAAAAAAAATGATAGAAGTCTACAAATCAAAAACGAAATAAAACCGTTTCCCCGGCAACGGCACCAAAATTTGATAGGATATATCGCACACCTATGCAAAGATAAATTTCCCTAGACACAAATAAATGTAGTACGAGGGGTTGAACACAAGGAGATGGGAATTTCGTTATGAAATGCTATGAATGGACTACTATCAAAGTCGGTTTAATGGGTTGGTTTGGTTTGATGTTTAGCTAACTATGATGTAAATTCAATAATATTAAAAGAGTCTAGGGGAGTCGGGTCACTCAAGCAAATACGTAAAGGCTCATGTTAAACATAGGAATTCTTAATATTGTTTAATTGTTTAGGCTGAAGACACCCATCTCTCGATATTAGTGTCAACCTTAGATCGAGTCCTAGAGAACTTTCGTTATGACTAGAGTCGTCTTACTACACATGCTTAGTCTAATCCGATTCCGTGCCTCTCAACTTATAGAATGAATTAACATATTTAACCAATGCAATTGGCCAAATAACAAAGATTAACAAAACAATACAAGCATGTGATAGAAACAATTTATCAATATTAGTTCATCCTTATTTTAACATTTACAACTTACTAATTATGCATGGCTTCCTTAATCCCTAGACAAATGAAACTACTCACTCATATTTATAATTAGACTAATACTATTTGATATAATAAGCATGATGAATATGAAATTATAAATGAAAATCAACTTGTTAATAAAATGTACTACACTAAATGAATGACAAACTAACAATTCTAATGTAGAAAACAATGAAACTATGATTAACTAATGCTACGATTAACTAAATGATTCGTAAGGAAAATGATGGAAATGAATACTAACATAAAACTAGAATTAGGATTACCGCAATAGAGAAATATAACTCGGAAATGAAGAACGAATAACCCAAATGGTTGAATGGAAAGATTGCAATATAACTTCAAAATGTAACCAAATATTTGACAAAGTAATAACTAAATGTTTGACTAATTATGAAACTAAGAAAAACTTGTGCGCTAAACCTATGAAAGATATGTGAAATATGAGTAAAAGATATGATGAAAGATATGATAAAAGATATCCCTAAGTGTCGAAGTCCCTCTCCTTTATATAGGGAGAGGGGACTTGAAACGGTTGAGTCAGAGAAGCCAAACCCCGATCGGGGCCTCTTTGATCCGGGCACATTGTCTTAATTTCTCCATTTAATGCTTAAGGAATCCTAAGCTATGCCTTTAAACACCTTAATTCTCTGGTTAATTGCATAGTTTAGGGTTTCCTTGAGCATCTAAAGGAGTATCCTATGCTTGAGTTTGTGGACTCCTTGCTTTGGGCTTCATTTTTAGTTTTCTTTCATTTTCATTTCAATCCATTTGACAAATCTTCATGCTTGGCTTGTCTTTTTGCTTTCATGGTCCATATTAGCTTGTTGGACTTTGGTGCTTGCCAATTGTGTTAGGAAAACGCCTCTTAATGCTTAGATTCCTACAAAATATAGCAAAAACGAGCAATGCACCTCGAACACGTAATTAGCTCATAAAAATACTAAACCAAGTATAGTAATCATGTAAAATCGAGCTAAATACAATAACATAATATCTAGATATTTGGTTTAATTAACTTAATATCTAAAAAAGGATGAGAGAGAAAGCTGGAGAGAGAAAGCTCCTTCTTTTGATTTCTAGGGTTTTGTGCAAGGGCCAAAATCAATTTTGACTCTCAATCCTTAACAAAATTAAGTCATTAGTAATAATAATAGATCTCTTTATTACTGTCACAAAATATTAGATTTATTATTCACATAGTATTCAAAATTTGTCTTTTATCATGTCGGAAAAACAAATAATAGAGGATGCTAGGAAGGAAGCTGCGGGAAAATTACGGGATGGTGCAGTTAATTCTGATGGATTGAATGATGAGACGAATGAGCAGGAGAGGCCATGGCAAGTTGTTGGAGCAAGGAAGAAGAAGAGTGTGGTTTCTTCACAACCGTCTGGGAAGTTAGCAACAATTGAAGAACATATCAATGGGGAAATGACTCAGAAAGGTAATATCCTTCAAATCACGATGGATGATGTTGTAGAGGAAATTAATTATTGGAATACTGCTATATTTGGATATGTAATGGGTGCTAGTCCCCCTAGAATGGTGATTGAAGGTTTTTTAAGGAGGGAATTGAGGGATTATGCAGTGACCAAGATTGGATTCCTTCCAAATGGCTTGTTTGTTGTCAGGTTTGCTGAGGCTGAACATCAAAAGTTAGTGCTAGGGAAGGGGGTTCTCCTGTTTGATGGGAAACCTGTCATTTTAAGACCATGGGATTCAAATATTAAGATGACTAAGGTTTCAGTTAAAGCTGTACCAATTTGGGTCAAATTGGTGGGGCTTGATTTAAAATTTTGGGGAAATTCTTGTTTGGGAAAATTGGCATCTCTGCTAGGGAAGTTTATTAGGATTGATGAGTTAACCTTGAGTAAGACTTTGCTAGGTTTTGCTAAGGTTTTGGTTGAAGTCGAGGTTGATCAACAATTTCCTGACATGATTTGTTTTTTAGATGAACTAGGGCAGGAAGTTACAGTTGCAGTGGAGTATGATTGGATACCTGTCACGTGCAAGAATTGTAATGGGATGGGTCATTATGCTACTGTATGTAGAAGGGGTGTGAGTCAGGGGCCTTCTAGAGTGGTGCCTGCAGTTAATCAGAAGAAGATATGGAGGAAGAAGGAACCTCAGGTTGTAGTAATTGACAATGATGATTTTCCTGCTCTAACTAAAGTTGATGGAGTGAGTGTTTCTGAAAATAGTGGTGGTGCTAACAGTTCTAAGGACAAATTGAAGGAGTCTGAAGTAACTCCAGCTAATACTCCTCTCAGTATGAATTATAGTGCTTTATTCACTCCAGCTGGGATTATTACTAGGATGACAAGGCATGAAACTAGAATTCCTGGGGGAAGGGAGAATGAGTTTGTGGTAAAAATTAATAGTGCAATTGGTACCAATGATGGAATGGTTGATAAAGGAGGGGGGGAGAGGGTCAGACCTCTTCCTATGAATAAGTTTGGTGTTTGGAACATTAGGGGCCTAAATAGTGAAGTAAAACAGAGATATATTAAATGGTATTTGCATCAAATTGATGTAGAGATTTTTGGGCTCCTTGAGACTAGGGTTAAACCTGGTTCTCTAAATTTAGTAGCTGGTAATGTATGTCATGGTTGGTCATATATTACAAATCATTTACATCATCATGGAGGTAGGATTTGGGTGCTTTGGAAACATCAGAGTGTAAAGGTTGATATTGTGGAGATGACTGATCAACTTATTCATCTGGATGTGAGGAATACTGCTGATGATTGCAGGTTTTTTACTACTTTTGTTTATGGTTTTAATAAACCTGAGGAGAGGATACCTCTTTGGGATGACTTAGTTAGATTGAACACTGCTGATCCTTGGGTGATTCTGGGTGATTTCAATAATGTTCTTTTCCCCAATGAGAAGATTGGTCTTCCTGTGAGAGATTCAGAGACTTTACCTTTTCAGAGAGTAATCAATGAATGTGAGCTGCAGGATATGAAAACTCTAGGTGCCTTTTTTACTTGGAATAACAAACAACCTAGTGGCACTAGGGTCTTTAGTAGAATTGATAGGGTTCTGGTGAATGATGGGTGGCTGAAAGATAAGCCTGATTTTTATGCTTTCTATGGTCCTGAGGGTGACTTTGATCATTGTCCTTGTCTCATTGAGGATGGTGATAGAGGTATTCAAGGGAAAAAGCCTTTT
>JAIUZE010074488.1:0-10807 GCA_022085475.1 Heliosperma pusillum | reverse complement strand
AATAATATACAATCTAAGAACCGAATATAGGTCCAAGGTAAATACTTCGCTCGCTAGCTCGTCAATGTACCCAAAGTATGCATCACCACCTGTTCGACCGCATTAAATAGAAACACGGAAGCCACAGTCAGTGGGGAGTAACTCCGAGTTCTCCCAGCCACGAAATGTCGAGTTTAATAAAACATGAATAACATAAAAGAGATGTATATGGAAAATACAAAACCTTAACATATACGATATGCTTTTCATGTTATGAAACAATAACTAACATATAACCTAGCAAAGGTGAAGCCTAGCTAACTCATGCAAACCATCATGTGAATCAGTTAACAACCGGTAATCCAAACTCTATCAACCTTAGCCGTCTTGCATCTCACCTTCTAAGATTCATAGAATCATCAAACATGAAAGACCAATACGTCTAGAAACAGGCATAAGTTCTTAGTACCGTCAATAGTCGACTTCTGTAACTCGAGTCTATACCACAATGTAGGAAAACATCCTAGTCCTAGACTGATCAGACCTAGCGACAACAGCTAACCCATTCCTCGTCCCATGACATAACCGTACATGAGAAACTCTACTAGGCGACCCCCTAAGCAGAGATGGCTAGTACTTAAGCTGGCTCCTTTCCCAAAGTGGAAACAACTAGGCAGCCATGCCCCCGGCTTGGTATCAAAAGGCCCAAGCCAGTGACACAAAAGCTATCAAGCCATGAACATATACTCGTTAAAGATAGTAAGGCCTATCAATGTCATGGTCCAAGATACTCATTTAGAATTAGAATGATCAAGACGCCATATAGTCATAATTCTCTATGGGTACTTAGTCAACATGACACCAACCATATAATCAAACAGTCACGGAAACAACTTCCTATCATGTGATTAATTGCATATAAATCATATTCAAATATCATATCGCCTCATATCTACTAAGGATAATTCATTAATTAAATACAACCTTACTTGAAGACAAATCCCCGACCCGAGTCCCGCGACGGGTCATCAGTCAAAATGGGGCTGACTAGATCTTAGTTCGACCAAACCCGTTTGGTCAAACCGGCTAGAAACAGAGTCTTTACCACATAGACTTAGACATAAAAATCACCATATTCATTACATGTTATTTTATTAAAACTTCTAACATGTGAATTATTAAATCCTACGAAAAACCCGCTTGACTTAAAGGATATTAATTTAAACTACGATCTCGTATTATAATGTCTAACATGTGAGAAATAATAATTTTATGAAAAACCTTTTTAATTAAATATTTTACTTATTAACATTTCCCACTTGCTAAATATTACAAAACACGATAAAATGGCAATAACTCAAAAACCGTCACAAGACCAAGTGAGGGACCCACGGCCTGATTTGGGCCGGACCTAACATGGGCCTGGACTGGGCCCACGGCTGTTTTTGGGCTGTTTTGGGCTTTTGATCGACTTTACTAAAAACCGTTTCCTAATATTTCCCGCATGCTTTAACATATTTAAAACCCGTCAAAACAACAACAAAACAAACAAGTATCGACATAACTCCCAAGGACCAACCCCGGACCCACCATGGACCAACCCAGACCGGCCTGGACCGGGCCTGAACCGGCCTGAACCGGCCTGAACCGGCCTGGTTTGGGCTGGTTTACACGGCCCCTTACACGGTTTCAACAACAAACAACACCAAATTAATTCCAACATGTTTTAATTATCAAACAACCATTTTAACAACCAGCCATACAAAAATCATGATTTTGAACAAATCATAAAAATATGTCAAGAACACTAACATATTAAAAATACCATACAACATGAAAATCATAACCACTTATCATGTTACTAGTAAAAATCCATAAATCATAATAACATGAACAAAAACGAAAGATGAACAAAAAACAAAAGAAACAAAAGCTATGTAACATTAAATCGTCGAGTAACTCGGAATCGTTACCTTAGCTAGCAAAACCAATTAGCACAAAAAAAAAATAAGAAGTATAAACCCGTCTACTAATCTTCACCCAAAATATACGAGTCACCAAACTCGTCTTCAAAATCTTCCCCTATAAGAAATGACAAGAATAATATTGTTAGAATTAAAACTTGATTTTCCATAATTAAAGTGTTGAAAACGATTTTTGTCGGAATTGAAAATAAACCGTACTTGAAGATGGAGAGCGAAGAGGAGATTATAGAAATATAAGTTAGGACGGATTTGAATAAGAAATGAAGGTTTTGTGACGATTTTGCTCAAGAACGACGAAGAACGACGAAGAACGACGAAGAACGATGAAGAACGATTAAAGAAAGTGTTAATTAGATCTTAATTTGATTTATTGTAAAATGAAAAGTTGATAGTGAGTAAGTGTGGTGAGTGAGCCGTGTACATATAGAGGAAATATGAAGTCGGGTTTTGAAATTGTTGTTACGGAATTGACTCGGGTTTTATTATTATAATATGATAATTAATTAGATATTAAGTTAATTAAATCAAATATCTAGATATTATGTTATATTAATGAAAAGAAAGGAAAATATCTAGCCCTATTAGAGGAAGAGGAGCCGTGTGGCTTGGGTGATTGTCGGGTCTGTTTTGTAAACGGTTTGCGTAATTTTCGTTGACGGATCGATAAAGTAATAAATATCTAAGATATTATTATTAGATTAATCAAAATAATGAAAATATCCAAAAGTGAGTGGAAAAAGGATGACATGGGCGTGTGACTCATGCCAAAGTCGGGTTTCGGGTTTGTTTCGGGATTTTAGATGACTCGGGAATAGTTAAATGACGTTCGGGTTAAAACCGTAAAAGTTATTATAAATTCGAATAATATTCAAAATATTTTATAAAATTATCCATAAATTCTAATAAAATCTAAATAAAAATTAAATTAAAAATTTATTTTTTAAATAAAATTCGAGTCTTCAAAATTACAAGGCGAGTCGGGAAAGTCAACGAAAGTCAAAGTTGACTGAAAAATCAAGAAAAGTCCAAGATGACTTAAAAGTCAAGAAAAGTTTATGACGACTTAAAAGTCAAGAAAAGTCAATGACGACTTTAAAAAGTCAAGAAAAGTCAAAGACGACTTAAAAGTCAAGAAAAGGCAAAGATGACTAAAAACGGGATTGTCATGAAATCTCTCAGAAATTCCAAATACGAACTCGGAATTTCAAAATACGACTCGAAACAATAAATCTATTTTAACAAACTTAACCTTGCTGGAAACGTATCCTTAAGAAATTTTACTAGAAAAATGGGGTACTTTTCGGGTTGTTACAATTAGGCTTTTGCATGTGAAACAATTAATCAAGTTGTAATTTGGAGATTATTATCTTTATTTGGGTTTTTAGATCTATTATGCAGAACTAATCTCCTTTCTTAATCCAATCCTAAAGGTGTAATCTTTTGGTTGTAAGATTCCTAATCTTTCCCCAATTATTGTTATTGTTGTTGATTCCTTGTGTTTATTTTATTTGATTTGGAAAGGTGTTTGATTAAATTAATTAAGTGTGATTTCCTTGTTATCTTAATCTTACCATTTCCTTAACCTATTGTTGTTAGGATCATCAAGTGTGATTTCCTTGTGTATCTATTTTTGCAACTCCTTGTATTTGAATTCGTGAGTGTGATTTCCTCCTAACTTGGCCTACAAGAAAGGGATTAACTTGCAAGTTGGTATTAATTGTGTTCATTGTGCCTAATTGCTCTTATTGAACCTCTCATACTTTTATCTTCTTATTATTTGAACCAATGTATGTGATTTCTACTTGGAATGATTAATAAATTGGGTTGATGACTAAGTGTGATTTCCTTGGCATTTACCACTATTAAGGAGGTTTAGAAGAATAATATTCACAATAAGATACTAATAAATAATTGGGGATTTGATTGAGTTAAGGATCAACCATTTGAGGACCATCTATTGGATTGGGTTAAGTTTATCTCTAATTGATAAATCTTCATCTTGCTTTGATTGTTGTTTGTTATTGCCTTTGATTACATTTTTATGTGTTTTGAATTGAAACCAAGACTTCCCTTTTTACATATTGTTTGTCACTTGCACAATTACTTTAGTTACACTTTTGTTTACACATTTGCATTCCCCCTTCCATTGGTTTCGTCCCTTACTTTCCACTATACTTTAGTTTAATTACTAGGTAATTAGTGAGGTCTTATATAGTTAATTTGATCGCTTTTAATAGCGACGTTTTAGGCGAGTCAACGACGTAATAAATTTTTGCATTTGTACAAATTTTATTTAGTCCCTAGTGTCCCTATCATTTCTATACATATTCCTTGTTTAAGTGTCTTAATAATTTATTTACGTTCAGTTTATAAAATTGATAAGGAGTTAAGTAATTAGGGAATATATTTATTATAGCTTTGTTATGTGTCATCTATGAAGCTTTGTACAGATTTGATTATCACAGACTAACATGCTCAAGTACAATTTTGATTGTAGGTGACCAACTTGTGAAATGGTTTATTCTTTTAGGCTCGAACAAACCAATATGGTTTAGTCTGAATTCGGTTTTTCGACTGCTCAATTGTTGTTTTGATCTCGTTAACACTGAAGTTCTCATTTATGAGGTTTCATTGGTTAGTCGTAGCACAGGTGACTAATTAACTGTCATTAGTTAGCTGCAAAGCTAATCGTCACATATAAATTACATCGGTTTAGTTTTGATTTGCCAAGAAGAGGTCTCCCATTTCTAAGATATATTGGTTTTCGTTTTCCCAACGGCAGAGCAGGTAATAAGGAAGTGCAAGAAAGCGATGACAACGTTTTATCCTTTTAACTTTCAGTGCCTTTAACTTTCTCTTACAAAGAGTGGTTGAAGTTAATGAAGCATTCAAGAGAACCTCAAGTGTGTTTAGCCCCTGGCAAAAAAAAAAAGAAAAAAAAACGTATGTTTAACATTCACAATGGTAGGAAAAAGGAGATTTTTATTAAATGGAGTACTCCTTCCATGGATAGTTTCTGTTGAATGTTGATGGAGCATCAAGAGGGAACCCAGGGGTTGTAGGTGCGTGTAGTCTTGTGCGAGATTCAACTGGTAGGCTCATAGTGACATTTGCGGAAAAGCTCGGAAAAGTAACGGTGACAAGAGCAGATATATAGTTACAAGTTGCTACTGCATGAGTGAGTTCTACCAATGACTATTTAAGGGGTCATTGCTTTGATATAGTCATAAAATGAGACTGAATAGCATATCAACATGATGGCAGCTCTCTGCTACATAAAACGAACCCCCTAATTGTTTAAACATACGACTATGCCATATTGCCATAATATATGCACCCGGTATTTGATGGGCCATACCCCCGTTTCGGCATGGCGATGCTGAGTGCTAGCTGGAGGTTATGTAACGTAGGGGAAGACATGAGGTAGCGGTGATATTGGGCTTATTTCAGTTTTAGCGCCGCCACGAGGAAGAGAACGCAAGTGGTGTTGCGGTTTCGGGCTGGTGTTGTCACATTGTAGTTGAGGACATTCCAAGTCCGTAAAAAGTCGATTTTTCTTTCAATTCTGTTTTTCTTTTGTCTCATTTTTTTTGGTTTATATTAGTTTTCATTTAGCTTTTTCATTTATTGTTACAATTGTGGCTGAGGACGACGGAAATCAATATAAAGATCGGGTTCCAGATCATAGTGTCCCAATGATTTTTGTTTTTGGTGAGAATCAACCTGCCTAGATCAGTTATTCTCTTACATTATTTTTTCACATCCCTAAATTTTCCATCTGTTTAGAATCCCGGATTATAATCGGATTATAATCTGAACAACGCCACTGGATACGCCCACTCCACACATAGACCCAACAATAATATTTTTGTAAAGAAAATGATCTTGGGGTTTAGACAGAATTGCAATTCATACATAGAAGAATTTCCTATCTACGATAACAAAAGAGGGAAAAGTTTCATAACCGTAGAAGAAACAATTTGGCCTTGTTTATAAACGAAGCTCTTGTCATACGTTAGAATCCAGTATTTGTTTATTGAGAAAAATGGCGATGTTGCTGTCGTATCTACACTTGGCTCACCTCTACTACTCTTTTCTCTAATATATCTGTGTCTTATAAAATATCTGAGATGCTCTTATAATAAAGTATAACGTTTTCTATTTCATTTTGTGGGTATAAAAAAGATATGAAGCCGCTTCTGATGAGCCGAGTACTAGCATCCCTTGCCCTTGTAATATCCTTACTCTTTAATCCTCCTTACTCTTTAAAAAGACTACCTATACTCTTTACAAAGCCTAAAACCCCTACTACTAATGTGCGTAAAAAATAGTGTTTCTCATTTTGTTATTATTCTTTCTACGTTTCTGATATGTTCCAACAGAAGGACAACTTAAATAACAGAAATAACAACCCATGCCAGCTCATGAATTCAGTTACAACAAGTTGGCATTTTGGCAGGAAAATCACTAACAATTTGTTGTTTTCATTAGGTAGCTTTTGTGATCATTCTTATTGTATAAATAGTTCTTTTACATCAATCTTTCCTCTGTAATCTTTCCACACAAATTATTAATAAAATACCAATTCGATAACTCTATCAAACTAGGATTCCTATTGCTATTTTTAGCTTTCTTGAATTAATCTTGAAGCTTCATATAAGTGATGTTAGAGATCCTTCCTAGATTCTCTAAATGGCACCAAAAAACATAAAAACTCTGATAATTCGATTGAAGAATATGCAAGAACATTGGAAGAAAAAATCAAGAATTTTGGGGACTCCATGATCAACATGGAAGAAAACCTTGGGGAATTAGTTCATATTCATAATCAAGACTAGACAGAAATGCAAGTTACAATTTAGATTCAACCACAAGAATTGGGTGGAAAATTCGATCAAATGAACGCAAGAATGAAGCAAATTCTGGGACAATTAGTTGTTGTCAATCATAGGGTTTCTGGGTTGGAGAAGGAACCTGTAAATTCTGAGAACAATCACGGAGGTCGCAAAAATGGTGGTAATTTACTTGATACCCAACTAAATCTTGGTAGGTTTTCTAAAGTTGAATTCCCTAGGTTTACTGGTGAAAATGTATTGGGGTAGGTGTATAGATGTGATCAATTTTTTTGAAGTTAATTCAACCTCTGAAAACATTAAAGTTAAAATGGTGCCTAGGGATGGAAAAACTTTGTTATGGTATCAATCTTTAATGAAAACAAGGGAATTTGGGAATTGGCCTAGTTGGAATGAGTATTAGACAGCTATAATTGCTAGATTTGGTACCAATTCTTTTGATGATCCTATTGCTGAAATTATGAATGTGAGACAAAAAGGAACAGTTGGATAATATCAGGAGCAATTTGATGGGTTGCTTAATAGGACATATTTGGCTCAAAAACAAGCTTTGAATTGTTTCTTGAAGGGTTTAGAAACTGACATCCAGAATACTGTTAGGATACATAAACCTCAATCCTTAATCGATACCTTTACATTAGCTAAATTGCAGGAACCCACCTTATCTTCTTTTCATAAGAGAAACAAGGTTGTCCAAGACTGACATGTACCCTTACTGAACAAACTCTATCAATCTTCTGGGAGTTTCCAAAGTCATAGACCTACTGCAAATCAAAAAATAACCACGCCTAGGTTGAGTGAGAAGGAAGTGGTTGAAAGAAGGGCTAAGAATTTATGTTTTACCTATAATGAAAAGTCACCTACCCATAGATGTAAAGCTCAACTACATAGCATGGAATTTGTTACCTTGATGGAGGAGTCAATTGTTTCTGATGTAGAATTGGAATCAGAGGAGGAATGGCAATGTAGTCAAGGCAATGAGGAACTACCCCTTCTCATTTCTTTGAATGCCATTACATGTAACACCACTTACCAAACGATGAGAGTTACTGGTAAAGTTGGAGGCAATCCTATACATATATTGATAGATTCAGGAAGTATACATAACTTCTTGGATGTCAATACTGCCAAGAAATTAGGGTGTAAGTCAAAATCTACTTGCCTTTTGGTTGTGTCTGTTGTAAATGGGGATACAATCATAAGCAAGTCAATGTGCCACCAGTTTATGTGGGAACTACAGGGACATGAGTTCTCTACTGATGTGATGTTAGTACCCTTGGGTGATTGTGAAATGGTGTTGGGAATACAATGGCTGACTTCACTTGGTCTAGTTCTTTGGGATTTTAATTAATTAAGGATGGAATTTAAGGTTAAAGAGAGAAAGCATGTTTTGAGGGGCTCTAAGGCAGTCACAGCTTTACAATAGATGGAAGGGGAGCAGATGCATATATAACTCCTTATCCAAATTGTCAGTTCTTGGTTCCAATTATACCCAATGTTTTGCCATTAAAGCTTGTTCCATTGTTAACATGACTATTGCACAAGATAAGCAAACTCTTCTTCCTGAAATTCAGTAATTGCTGAGTATTGGACCTATTTTATAGTTTTGACAATGACAAGTATTTAGTTGATAATGTGCTTTAATTTATATATCATATACATGTAATTGTGTGCTTTAGTCTTATCATAGCTAACAACAATTACAAGAAAGGAGATCAAAGTTATAGGAGCTTAAGGCATAACTTTGAAGATTTCTATGAGACAAAGTTATACGAGCTTGAGGTATAACTTTGGAAGCTCATTTGCAAAGTTATAGCTATTCTGTTTATAACATTGAAGAAACAATTCAAGCAAGATCTACTTTCAAATAACACAAGACTCAAGATGGAGGGTCTTTGTGATCAAGATGAAGAGATTATCCGTATACTAAAGATCTTTGTGAAGATTAGATAGTATAGGTCGTCATTCGGTAACAAATTTATTAGAGTGATATTTATGTAAGTAAAGTTATGACTCACTTATAACTTTACATACTCAGTTCAAAGTTATAGCTTTAACCTATAACTTTGGATGATAAAATTGATGCATCATTTTGGAAATAAATCTTTTAAATGTTTTCAAAAAGACAAAAAGTATTTTTATATTTATCAAAAGTTTTAATAGATAATGTATTTGTGAGATTCTATTGGTTAGTAATACAACTTATGAGTTGTCATGCTACCTAGGGTTTCTAATACATTTTATCTCAATTTGTTGTTAACCTAATAAGCCCACCTAGTAATTGTCCCATCTAGGGTTTCGTGAAACCTTGGGTTTGTGCCTCCTAGGGTTGCGTGCTCATAGGCAAACACCTAGGGTTGTGTGATGATGAATAAATCAACCTCTATGACACGTTTCCTTGTTTGCATCAACCTAGGATTCTAATAATATCTTTACAACAATATTTTTAGATATTAAAGATAAATATACTTCTTAAAGAGAAAATTAGGGTTTTAGATTTTATATCTCCTATGCTTCTACTATAAATACCCCTTCCATCTCAATCATTCAACAACGACTTTATACACAATTGAGAGAATTTTACAAATTGTTTTTAACACAAACTTTGAGCAAAATATTTATTATTTTTATTGTTTGTTTTTCGAAAAAGTCGTGCATCAATTATTATCAATCGCTCACGTGAAATACGTTATTGGATAATAGTACATCACATAATCTTACTTATTCTTTAACGAGAATCTTTGTGAGTTATATTGTACTTTCGTATTAACGTAAGATAGTATAAAGTATTTAACGATACTCACCTTGAGTTATAATCATAGTTGATTATACGCACCTTGAGTTATAATCATAGTTGATTATACGAGTGGGTTGATAATTTTTGTAATCCGTAGAAAGGTACTAAAGATTATTAATCGAGAATAGTGGACGTAGGTTTCGACTTGTGAAACTGAACCACTTCAAAAATCATGTGTGTCTCTCTTTACCTTTCGTTATTTAGTTATTTGCATATTACTTTGATTAATTCATTAGTTGATTTTAATATATAAAATCAAATAATTAATTACATATCATGAAAGTCGAAAAAGTAGCGCTAGTTTTAATACTCAATTCCCCCCCCCCCCCCCCTCTTTCGTATTCGATCAATAGACTCTACACTGAGTGATTATGGAGACATTTTTGATGAGCCTACTGAATTACCTCCCCACATAGAACATAATCATAAAATCCACTTAAAAGGAGGGGTGTCTCTTATTAATGTGAGGCCTTATAGGTATCCAGTAGTACAAAAAGATGTAATTGAAAGAATTGTACATTAAATTTTGGACAATGGGGTAGTTAGGCCAAGCTAAAGTCCTTATTCATCCCCTATTGTACTTGTCAAAAAGAAGGATGGGACTTCAAAATTATGTGTGGATTATAGGGAGTTGAATAAAAATACTGCCAAATATAAATATCATATTCCAATTATTAAAGAATTACTGGATTAGTTGCATGGGGACACCATATTCTCAAAAATTGATCTAAGATCTGGATACTGGAAGATTAGAATTATCTCCCTGATGTAGAGAAGACTCCTTTCAGGAGATATGAAGGCCATTATGAGTTCCTAGTCATGCTTTTTGAGCTCACTAATATTCCCTTTACTTTCCAACACTTGATGAATACCATTTATAAGATCTTTTAATGAGGTTTATCCTCCTATTTTTTTTATGACATCTTGATATATAGCAAGACTTTTGAGGACCATCTTAAGCTTCTCAAACTGACTTTTGACATAGTGAGGAAAAATACCTTCTCTGCCAAAATGTCAAAATGCACATTTGGCACTTCATAAGTGGAGTATTTGGGGCATGTTATTTCAAAAAAAGGTGTGGCTACTCACCCAGCTAAGATTGAGGCAATGGTTAACTGGCCAGAACCTACAACTATAAAAACATTACGGGACTTTTGTTGGAGTAAGTGTCCTCAAAAATAGTGCGATCACTT
>JAIUZE010074487.1:0-98441 GCA_022085475.1 Heliosperma pusillum | reverse complement strand
CAAAGTGGGAACATACCAAAAACCGGCACAAAACATGAGAATAGGGAATCATATAAGTTTAAATATGATAAACATGAGTCAATACATGATACTTAAGCATTAGAACAAGTTTAGGGAGCATAATGAATAAAAACATAGATCACCTCTCCAAAACAACATTGTTTGGAAACCAACGGAAACAAGGGTCAACTTCAAACGGTCATAACTATAGTTCTAGAAATGCAGAAATTCCAAGTCGAGGGTTGATAGCTTAACCTCTTACGGTTCCAACGAGATGTCACACGCCCAAAACAAGCAAGTAACGAAGGAGATATGATCATTTTACGTAAAGGGGTCAGTGCAGGAAAAGTTCTGTTGGCAGCGGGTGACGCGGCCTGCGTCCTACGACGCAGCCTGCGTCCTATTCGGACAGGTAAGAGTCACACAAGTCACCACAATTTCACTAAGGCATAATACAAGTAACATCTATCATCACAATTCATCAATTCTCATATCAATTAACAACTAACAACAACCAACAACAACAACACAAGTCCTAAGCATACTAACCATAATCTAAATACGGTTTCTAACATGGAAAACACATTAACACACGTAAATGATATCGAGTAACCCTTCACCGTTACCTTTTCGCGTCTTTAAACGGTTTCTAAACCTTCCTAGTCTCCACCTACATACAATTACATAATAAAAGATGAATATAATTCACCTAGAGAAAGACGGATAATTTAAAAAGCGAGAAAGACGGTAATTTTATTACCAATACTAATAGAGGAAGCTAAGAGGGGAAGAATAAGACGAACTTACGGGAATTTGAGCGAGAAATGAACGAGTTATGACGAATCTAAGCTTGGAAGAAATGGGAACAAGGTTTTTGGTGTTTATGGTGAGGAAGAAGAAGATTGGGTTGTGAGGAAATGAATTAGGTTTAGGGTTTGAGGGAGTATATGTAGGGTGAGTCGGAAAAGTCAACGAAAGTCAACGACGGCTTAAAAGTCAAGAAAATTCAAAGACGACTTAAAACTCAAGAAAAGTCAAAGACGACTTAAAATTCAAGAAAAGTCAAAGACGACTTAAAATTTAAGAAAAGTCAAAGACGACTCAAAAGTCAACAAAAGTCAAACTCGACTCAAAAGTCAAGAAAAGTCAAACTCGACTCAAAAGTCAAGAAAAGTCAAACTCGACTCAAAAGTCAAGAAAAGTCAAACTCGCCTTAAGACGGGATTTTCATGAAATCTCACAGAAATTCCAAATACGAACTCGGAAATTCTAAATTCGACTCGGAACATAAAATTATAAATTAAAACTTAAATTTGCTGAAAAGATTTCGTAAAATATTTCTACTAGAAAAATAGGGTACATTTCCGGGTGTTACATCTACATTTCAAACTTATCTAATATAGTAACGGACTAACGGTCGTGTTTTACACTAGAATCAGACTAAATGAATTTGATCAGAAATGTTTTATAAATGTGTAAAATATTTAAAAAATTATATAATGGTATAAGTTTAGAAAAGTTGATTTTATAAGGGTGTAAAGATTAATTTATCTTTTCCACGATGAAAAGGAATGAACATTATTGTGGTTGAAAATTCAACATGTTTTACACCAGAATCAGACTGAGGTGACAAAATTTGATCAGGATGTTTTATAAGGGCGTAAAATATTAAAAATAGTTATATAAAAGTGTAAGACTGTAAGTTTAGAAAAGTTAATTTTATAAGAGTAAGGGTAAGATTATTGGAGAGTCTTGAGACAAGACTCAATCAAGACTCCCAATAATCTAACAAAGTCTTGAGAAATTTTTAAGTTGAGTCTTGTAAATCCAAGACTCAACTTAAGACTTCTGTGGGGTATTGTTAAGGGAAGATAATCAATCAATGTCTCACATGTGCCATATTTATTTTGATCTTTTTTTAACCAAACAATTTTTTCAAGTAAAGTGAAAAAATAAAGTCTGAGGTGAGTCTGACTGATAATGTATAGAGTCTGAGATGAGTCTAAAATGAGTCTGAACAATAGAAAAATAATAAAAGTGAGTGAAAAGTTGACGTGACACTCTTAAGATTCAGTAGGTCTCCCTTGTGACGGGTCGGACCTTGCGACGGGTTTTTCCTCTAACAAAATGGGTAGAGGGAACATGTGGGGCACCCCCCATGTGCTTCCCCTTTTCCCTTAAATGGGTCATTTGTGAGGGAAAATGGTACCCGTCGCAAGCTTGTGACGGATACTGCCCGTCACAAACAAGAATTTGTGCTTAAGATTTTGGTAAGTTTTACCAATAATCATATCCTAAGATTAATCCATCCTTTCTCCAATGAAAAAGACATTATTGTGGTCCAAGATCCAAGTTTTTTTTCCTTTAGTCTCTTGTGTATGCCATTTCATGTAATTTGCTTATATAGCATAAGCGTATTTAATTTACTCATATACTTGAATTTTGATTTCAAAAATAAGGTTTAAACAAAGAAAATTTAACAAAATGGGGCACATTTGAAAATATTACTCAAAATGGGTTTATGTAGGATAAGCATTCACGAAGCTGTGCCACATAATAAGTTGCTTAGCGACTAAGCGCTTTGGGGTTAAGTCGCTCACCCCTAAGTGGCCTTAGTGAATTATATATAACTAGAAAAAAAATATTTAAAAAATTGTGTTTAGTACCAAGACGCTCAGCTGATCGAAGCAACTGTAATAATTTTGCCAAATAAATTATATAATGTAGTTGGAGCGAACCCTTGATCTCACCCATTTATTTATAGGTTTTGGTTCTTCTTGTCTTTTTGACCCTAAATATGCGAATAATTTCGGGTTGAGTCGCGTTCTAGTACATGTTAAAAAAAGCGGGTTATTTTTGGGTTATTTTCAGGCGGGCTTGGTCGGTTTTTATGGTTGGGTAATCTTTTTAAGGTCAACCTTCATCCCAACATTTGTTTACCTATTTTATCCTTTGTGAGTGGATGATTGGGACAAATTGAGTTTTAACATGATAATCTATGTCCAATAGACCAATACTGTGACACCCTCAAATTTGCGGAAAGAAAAAAATAATTTAAATACATAACCAAGGGTGTCATAAATAAAAAGGGTCATTACAATACGGAATAATATTCTACAAAAGAAATATACAAGACGGGAGACATATCTCCCGTATAAATACGGAAATGAAAGAGTGTATATAATATACAATCTAAGAACCGAATATAGGTCCAGGTAATACTTCGCTCGCCTAGCTCGTCGCAATGTACGTCCAATGTATGCAGTTCACCACCTGTTCGAAACCGGCATTAAATATAAACAAAAACACGGAAGCCACAGTCAGTGGGGAGTAACTCCGAGTCCGTCCCATCCACGAAATTCTAGTTTAATAAAACATGAATAACACAAAAGCAATGTATATGGACAATACAAAACTTTAACATATATGATATGCTTTTCATGTTATGAAACAGATAACTAACAAATAACCTAGCATGTGAAAGCTATCATGTGAAACCGATAATAAACTATAACTCGAGGTAGGGAAGCTGGTATGCTAGTTCAGAGGTTCCTCTCAGAAACATGGCCCTGATACACTCAAACCCTAATCAACACGTAATCATGTGAATCAGTTAACAATCGGTAATCCAAACTCTATCAATCTTAGCCGGCTTGCATCTCACCTTCTAAAACTCATAGAATCATACAAACATGAAAGACCAATACGTCTACAAACAGGCATAAGTTCTTAGCACAGTCAATAGAAGACTTCTGTAACTCGAGGCTATACCACAAGGTAGGAAAACATCCTAGCCCTAGACTGATCAGACCTAGCGACAACAGCTAACCCCTTCCCTGTCTCATTACATAACCGTACATGAGAAACTCTACTAGGCGACCCCCTAAGCAGAGATGGCTAGTACTTAAGCTGGCTCCCTTCCAAAAGCGGAACTCTTAGGATGCCATGCCCCGGCTTGGTATCAAAAGGCCCAAAACCAGTGACACAAAAGCTATCAAGCAGTGAACATATACTCGTTAAAGTTGGTAAGGCCTATCGATGTCATGGTCCAAGATACTCATTTAGAATTAGAATGGTCAAGACGCCATATACTCATAATTCTCTATGGGTACTTAGTCAACACGACACCAACCATACAATAAAACAGTCACGGGAAAAACATCCTATCATGTGACTACTGCATATAAATCATAATCAAATATCATATCGCCTCATATCTACTAAGGCTAATTCATTCATTCTAATAAAACCTTACCTGAAGACAAACCCCCGACCCTAGTCCCGCGACGGGTCATCAGTCAAATCGGGGCTGACTAGATCTTAGTTTGACCAAACCCGTTTGGCCAAACCGGCTAGCAACAGAGTCTTAGCCATCGAGGCTTGAACATACAATCATCATATTCATTACATGTTATTTTATTGAAAATTCTAACATGTGAATTATCATATTATACCCAAAACCCGCTTGACTTAATGATTTCAACGTAAACTAATCTCGTATTATAATTTCTAACATGTGAGAAATAATAATTTTATGAAAACCTTTTTAATTAAATATTTTACTTATTAATATTTCCCACTTGCTAAATATTACAAAACACGATAAAAATGACGATAACTCAAAAACCGACACGAGTCCCAAGGTGGGACCCACGGGCTGAAATGGGCCGGACCCATATGGGCCTGATTTGGGCCTCACGGCCTGATTTGGCTAAAATGGCTGTTTTGGCCTTTTCTTTTAACGGTTTTACTCAAAACCGTTTCTAATTAATTCCCGCATGCTTTAACATAATTAAAACCCGTCAAACAACAATTAAACAATCAAACATCGACACAACCCAAAGACCAAAACCCGGACCCACCAATGACCAACCCAGACCGGCTGGACCGGCCTGGACCGGTCTGACCAGCCTGAACCGGCCGGTTCAGCCACCACCATAACCGGCCACTTCAATGGCCACCACAACAACCACCCCAAATTAATCCTAACATCATTTTAATTAACAACATCCATTTTTAACATCCAATTCAACCATCATGCATACAAAAATCATGATTATAATTAAATCATACTAACATGTTTAGAACACTAACATATTAAAAATTCCATACAACATATAAATCATACTACTTAACATGTTACTACTAAAAATCATTAGTAACCATAATATGAACTAAAACCTAAGAAACTAAGGCTATGTGACATTATATCGTCGAGTAACTCGGAATCGTTACCTTAGCTAGCCAAAATCACTTAGCACCAAAATAAGAAGTATATAATAAGAAACCCTCCTACTAGTCTTCACCCAAAATATAAGAGTCTCCAAATTCGTCTTCAAACTCTTCCCCTATAAGAAATAACAAGAAAAACAATTATTAGAACTTAAACTAAATTTCTCATAATTAAAGTGTTGAAAACGATCTTGACGGAATTGAATTTAAAACGTACTAGAAGATGGAGAGCGAAGAGGAGATCCTAGAAATATAAATTAGGAAGGATTTAATTAAGAAATGAAGGATTTATGGAGGTTTTGCTCAAGAACGATGAAGAACAATTGATGAACGATGAAGAACACGAAGAACGATTAAAGAAAGTGATATTTTGATCTTTATTTGATTTGTTGAAAAGTGAAAAGGTGTTTGTGAGTAAAGTGGAGTGGAGTTGGACGTGAGTTTATAGACAAATAAAGGTGTTGAGTTTTAAAATTGTTGTTCCGTAATTGACTCGCGTTTAATAATTATTTTACGGTAAACGATTTAATATAATTTACGATAAAGTTAATATCAAGATATTATGATATTAAAATGAAAAATAATGAAAATATCAAGGCTTAAGAGTGGGTAAGGGAGCCGTGTGATGTTGAGCTTGTCGGGTCCGATTTCGAGCGTTTTGCGTAGTTTTCGTTAACTGATCGATAAAGTAAAATAATATCTAGATATTATGATATATTAATCAAAAGAAATAAAAATATCAAAGTCTATTAGAGGAGAGGGTGAGCCGTGTGGTTAAGGTGATCATCGGGTCTGTTTTTGCTCGATTTGCGTAATTTCCGTTGACGGATCGATAAAGTAATTAAATATCTAGATATTTTGATTATTTTAATCAAAATAAATAAAATATCTAATGGTGAGTGGAAAGCGATGACACGCGCGGGTGACTCATGCCAAAGTCGAGTTTCGATTTTGTTGCGCGCATTACGATGCGTCGGGAATAGTTAAATGACGTTCGATTAAAAACCGTAAAAGTTATTCTTTAAATTCCGAATAAATTCAAAATAATTATATTAAATTATGATAAATCATAATAAATATAAATAAAAATAAATCAAAAATATAATTTTTTTAAATAAAATTTCGGTCTTCAAAATCGCAAGACGAGTCGGGAAAAGTCAACGAAAGTCAAAATCGACTAAAAAGTCGGAAAAAGTCAAAATGGCTTAAAAGTTCAGAAAAGTTTAAGACGACTTAAAAATAAATAAAAAGTAAATGACGACTTTAAAAAGTCAAGGAAAAGTCAAAGACGGTTTAAAAGTCAAGAAAAGTCAAAGATGACCAAAAACGGTCTTTTCATGAAATCTCTCAAAAATTCCAAATACGAACGCGGAATTTCAAAATACGACTCGGAACAAAAATTCATATATTAAAAACTTAAGTTCTACTGAAAAGTATCCATAAGCTATTGCTTAAGCAAATTGGGTACTTTTCGGGTTGTTACAAATACATGAATGAAACTCGTCTTAAGGGAGACAATCTCTGAATGAATTGGCAAAAGCTCTTTAATATTGTGTAGGGAAGAAGGAAAATCTAGCAAGTACTTAAACTCGTTTAATCTTGCTTATTTTGGAGGTTAAAGTGCAAGCGAAATAAAGCGGAGGTGTTGTGTTCGCATCCCCCCTTCTACATTTTTGATTTTTTGCAAAATTATTTTGAAGTCTAGTCGCTCACCCCAAAACGACTTTGGCCCAAGTCGCTCACCCGTAAGTGACTTGGTTCTAAACCACATAGCCTTGATATCAACTTGATTTACTTTCGCCCATGATATGGTCGCTTAGGAGAAGAGCGACTTGAATTCGAACCTAACTTCGATGATAAACGAAGTGAACCCATTTTGAATAATAAGTTTAAAACTAATCCCTTTTGTTAAATTGTTTGGTTTTCAATCCTATTTTAAGCAAAAATTTCATATACTTCGTATTTTTTTTTTTGGTGTAGATCATTCGATTTAATCCGAATTCAAGTCGAGTAGGACCACTAGGGCGGTAAAGCTTTCCCTCATGAGTTTTAACATTGCTACATTCACAGAGCTCGAACCCAAAACCTCTGATTAAGCTAGAACAACCACTTCGTATTTATTACCCTTATATTGGCCTTATAGAATAACTTTTCCTGCGAAATTGTCAAATTGGTCGATTTTAAAATCTCAAAATTCCAGTCATGCATTACCCTATTCTGCTATATACTGAGTATAGTTTTTAGTACAATTTGTCAGTAGACCCCAGAAGGCAGAGAAGTTGAAATAGGCTGGAGTTGGAAAAAACAAAGGAGGGAAAGAAACCCAAAATTTGCAGGACAATTGTTTGTCTCATCCAATTACAAGATGGTCTCCCACTACTTCCTCAATTATGCATCTTGGTATCCTTTCCTTTTCCGCCCCTTAACTTATTGATACTGTCCCATTTTGTCATTTTCACGGTTTCATTTAAATATGGTAAACGGGTCGATTATATTGAGTAGCTGTATCAGGTATGTCATTCGGGTTAATATTTCGAGTATGTTATTTTGAAATTATTTAGGAATAAGGTCAATATTCAATAACAATAAGGGGTGTTTGGTTCACATTTTTCTGAAATGAGGTATGGGGTATGGCAAAAAAAATTTATAAAGCACCCAAATTATCCGTCATTGATAGGCTATCGCGCACCAAACAAAAATATCCTAGGCTTAGCTAACAAACAAATGTAATTAGGGAAGTAGGGGCCGATTCAAGGAAGGCGGTAGACAATAGACACAATTGAAATGCTATGAACATAACTTTATCAAAGTGTCGATCAGGTGATTGGTTTGGTAAGGTAAACAAATGCTTAACAAATTATGATAATTAACAATATTAGGAGGAGATCTAGGGGATATGTTGACACATGTAAACTAGCATACAAATATTAAATTGGGAAGATAAACAAACAAGCATTGTCTAGGCCTAATAGTACTTACTTATCGGTATGAGTACTTTCCCAAAGAAAGGGTCATAGCGGGCTCTCACACTTACTAGGCCGGTCCATTATACCATGTAAGGTCTCATTCTATTCCCGACTTTCGTTTTAAGGAAATGAATCAACAAACTAACCAATGAGTGTGATCAAGCTACGAGAATTAAAGATTATCAATTACAAACGAGCATGTGACAGAGATAATGACATGATTATTTTTTACCCAACAAAAAATCTCCCTTAAGACGGGTTGACCCGTCTTTAAACTTAAGACGAGTCAAGTCCCTCTCACAAAGGACAAGTGGGGGGTTCCATTTGCCACTCACTTGCACCCCCACTTGCCATTTGTGAGGGGAGTTTGACTCGTTTTAAGCTTAATATGAGTCGCCCCGTCTTCAATGAGAATTTGTGTTTACCCAATTCAACAAGTATATACTAACATGACATGACTTCCATACACCCTAGACTAATGGATTACTCACTCATAACTATAACTAAAAAAACAAACATGGATTCGACCAATATAAATATGACAACAATAATATAAACTGAAATGAGAATAATAATTTAAGATGGATTAAACTAATTAATATAGAAAATTTTAACAATATAAAACTAGAATGGAATCTAAATAAAATAACAAGAATTACCTAAGTAATATAATAGAAACTTGAATAGGGATAGAAAAACAACTCCACGAACTCAAGAAAAAGCTTGAATAATACTAACCCAAATGTTGAATACAAAAGACTAAAACTAAAATGCTTATATGAAAACTAATCTAAGAAATATAAGATAGGAAATGTTTTATTGAATTGTGTGTTTTACAATTCTGTAAAGGCTCTCTTTTTATAGTAGTGATCCGGCACTTCCGTAATTACGAGCACTTATGAGAAATAAATTCGAGTTATGAGGGTTAGAGGAGGCGTCTCAAATGCCAGGAGATAGACAACCCAGATTAGAGTTAGGGGCCGATCGGGGACACAACTAAATGACTTTCTCCTTTTTCTTTTTCCTTTATTTGCGACATCACACATCCTCATGAGGTCGAGATTGCCAACCCCGATAGGGACGCGTGGCTAACTTCTTTTTGCATAATTCCCCATAGCCTTGAAATATTGTTAACCCCAACGGATATGGTCAATGCATGGGGTTACTCGATTTTCTCTAATTTCCACCTTAACTCCATTATTTTCCTTGATATGAATTTCAATCATGTTCCTTCTTCCTCGGAATGCCTTAAAATTACTGAAATGCTCTTAGCTTGGCCTAGACTTGCCCAAATAACCTCGTACTTCATGGTGGATGCCAAAATGCTAGGAAAGAGTCGTAAAACCGCTTCATTTCCTATAAAATGTAATAAAACAAGCAAAGCACCTAGAATACGATATTAGCTCATAAAATCATTACAGAGTATGTATTTAACATATAAAAATGAGCTAAAATGGGGGATAAAATCATATAAATAAATGACATATCAGTCATACTTTAACTCAATAACACGAGTTACAAGTTCTCGTACGTTTGTGAAACTGTCCACTAACATGCTTTTATAAAATATTTTATTACTTCTATTTTCTTTGATAATCTTTTTTAAGATTATATAATCAATGTTATGTTATAACTTTTTATCTATTTAATTTTTCAAAATGAGGTCATTAAATTTTACTTATTGATTCATGATTCATCTAAAACTGAACTAAACACTAGGTATCAAGAATGAAGTTACAACCCCGTACCACCCTGGTTTCATTCTTGATTCCAACCTCATACCACTTTGTTAACCGAACACCGCCTAATAAACATTCGACCTGATCGTTTAGTGATAGTACAAACTTGTGCATTTGGCATAATTATGTCGTGTTAACTAGTGCATATTGACTTTAATAATGGTTTTGTAGTAAGTTGAACTTTCATGATAGTTATATTTTTGGGACAAATTGTGCATGGTTTTGGGAGACTTGGACTTTGTTGTATTTGTGTATTGATTTTTGGGTCAAATGTGACTCCAAGTTATATGGGTTATTTTGTAACCTTTCAAATGGGCTTTTATGGTCATTTGGTAATGAATTTGGAGTGGTCAAGAACGAAAGTCAACAATAGAAAAATCAAAGTTAAACCCAAGGTAAAACCGTCAAAAAGCAAAAGTGGAAGTCAAGAAAGTTGGCAAGGTCGAACATGGAGTCAAGGCGAAAAACAAGTAAAAAAGTCAAGCGTGGAAGTGTATTTTCAAAGGGGTCTGATCCATGCATACAGAACCGTAGGCTACGGCCTCTATCACAGCCTGTAATTATACCAGTTTCAGCACGAGTCTACATCGTCTTATGGCTTGATTTTGAAGGCCCATTTTCGTCTATGACCTACAAATGTGTGCCTATTTTATAAATAGATAATAATTCGAAATCTTAAATACCATCATATTATCATCTTTCATTTACTTTTATTTTGTATTAGAAAAATTAAAAGACTTGATTTTATCCTACTTTTATGTTAAATATTTCCAATTTTAGTGAATTGTTATTTGGTTATGTAAGGCTAAACTCCTTAAGCTTAGTATATTCACTATTGTTCTTTTTCTAATCAGTAGTATGAACCTTTAATCTCCCTGCTTTTTCATTTAATGTATCTCCTTTGTGTTGGAGTTGATCACTCTTGCATATTGATGTTTAACTAGTGCATGCTTTACTTAGATGATTTAATCTACTTAGAACTAGTAAAAGCACCTTCATTTGTTGTGCATTTGGCTTAAGGTATGCATCTTTATGAGAAGGATTTATATGTGTGTTTTTGATAAATTGGTTTTATTTATCTAAGGATATATACTAGTATTGTTCATTTGAAAATGTTGTTAGTGTTCTAAATTGCATATTATGTGTGAGTTATCATGCATAGTTTCTTCTTTAAAGGGTCATTCACTTGTTTAATGGGTAAATATTAAAGAGGGATAAGAGGGGAATACTAGTTTAACACTTGACAATTAGAGTAGATTGCACCAAGTTCATTTTTTCATATTTGTTACTTGCATACCAAGTGTTTGTTAGTTTGCTAGTTAGATAAGTAATTATCTAGTCTAGTATTTAAAAGCTTACATCTTTAGGATTAGTTTAGGGTTATGCTCTTTCATAAACACATTTTACTCTTTTATATATGAATAAAATTGACCACTTTACCCCTACCATTTTAACCATATTGTTCAAGTTTGTTCTCATTCCTAATCTCTCCTTCAACTTCCTCCCTCTACATCACAAACACCACCCCAGCTGCCACTGCCGCCACCCTACCACCTTATGTTCCACCGCGTCACCACCACTGTCTCACCCCTCCTCCGCCTCCCAGACTGGCCTCTTCCCATGCTTCTTCTCTCAGTCCAATTATATGCGTCCTCCGCGTCACCACCACTGCCCCACTCCCTCCCCCCTTGTTTCCTAACCGCCGAGATCCCCCAACCCCTATGCTTACCGCCGTCCTCCCTCACATATACTCGCATATCGCCGACTTCGCTCGCCTTTGATAACCTACCACTAGAACTGCGGCTACTTCGCTAACCACCGGTGTTTCCCCCTTTTACGCCAACGCTGCTCGACTACCGGCGCCCCTCCTTCGTCTATCGCCCTCCCTTTCTACGTCCGCCACCAGCCCTCCGCTATGCTGCCACGCACCCCCTTCAATCAAAACCCTAATTTCCATAAAAATATTCCTAAAATTACATGTATGTTATTAAATTGATCAATAAATTGGTGTTTACATATAGAAATGGAATTACTAATTGATAATATGTGAATTTGGACGTATAAATGTTGAATTTGCTAAAAACTGGTTAAATTTTTTAGAGGAAGGAGAAAGATGAGATTTTTTGTTGTCATTTTAGAAGAAGGGTAGGGGTGGAAAATTATGGAAAAAAAATCCATAATAGAGTAAAACGCGTCCATAAAAGAGCAATTACGTTAGTTTATTACTAGTGTAGATCCTGTGCTAAAGCACAGTATTCTTAAGATGTTTCTTTTATATAGAACTTATCGTTTAAATTATTTGAATAAACTAATTGTATTTATATTTAGATGTTATAATCTAGACCTATTGAATGTAATATTAGTAAGAGGTATACACATAGTTCACTATAATCAGATGACTTAAGCAAAATAAAAGGCGATTAGCGGACTAATTTTTGGGATATATGTATGAGGGATGATTGGGTGAAGAACCATTATACATACATCAATTTCATATTCTTGTGTACATTGTTTTTCGTATTTTATATTTTTATCTTAGACAATCACTTGTATCCCTTATAGATTTTATAATTTTTTTCGTACATTATTTTCGTATTTAATAATTTTTTCGTATATTTTGTTCGTACGTTATTTTTGTACATTAATATTTATTTTCATTTACATTTCACTGTGGTCAAGATATGCGGATGAATTTTTGGTAATAGAGAAATTTATTTAATATAATACTTAACGATAAGAAATATATGTGTTAATACTTAATAGTATATTTTAATGTTTGTATATGGTTGATTAGTCATACGTTTAATAAAAAATATATAAAACTTAAAAGTTTTTCTAACAATCTTTAGTTAGGCAGCTTTTTATTTTATATTAAAGGTTAAAAAATGCTTTAAAGAATATTCTATTAGCGGTTGCATTTTAGGAAATGCAATCCCTCTATATATAAAAGGGGAGTTTTTTCCAGCCTTCCTATTGGCTGGAAAAAACTCACCTTTTTTTCCCATTTTTCTAGGTGAGTAGGACCCACAAGAATTACACACCATTTAATTACTCTCCTTTCCACACTAATTATTTACCCTCTAATATCCCACTTTCATTATTGAAAGTACTTATTAATAAAATATCAACATAAAAAATTACAAAAAAAACTATATAAAATCAGTACTAAACTTCATATTACAAATTCGAACAACCAAATTTTTATTGGTAAGACGGCGGTGGCGGCAAAGTTTTGAGGGTGGCGGCAGATGGGTGTGATTTGAGTGTGAAGGTGTTAAAAGATTCAGTTGAAACTGTAAAAAAATAAACACAAAAATTTGATATAAGCCGATGTAAATCAAAAGACGGAAACTTTACTCACAAAAAATATAAAAAAACTAATAAATTAAATTAATCTGACTCAAAAAATGATAATATCATAAGAAAAAATACTAATAAAAATATTAATGTTATAAAAATAATCAAAACTAAATCTCGCCAAAAATATAAGTGAATATTTAAAAGAAATAACATATTGTTTTATAAAAGAAAATAATTTACAACATATTGTTTTATGAAACACCTTACTTATATAAGAAAATTAACTAATTAAATAAGGTCGAAATTGATGAACAAAAATATGAAACAACAAAGAAAAAATATTGAATAAATTTGAAATAAATAAAAATTGAACTAATAAATGACAACACTTTATACAATGAGTAAGAAATAAAATAAGACTCAAAAATTTCTGTAGATAAAATAATAAACAAATGAAAAACATCATACATGTGAATGTGTAATGATTATCATATTCAAGAGTGCTCATTAGTTACAGAGTAATTTTTTATGGTGAGGGGTGAGGGTAAAAAGAGAGGTGAAAGAGGGATGGCTGTAGAGAGGCGAGAAAGAGAGTATTTAAAATTTTATACGAATATGGATATGATAGGGGTTTATTTGGACATGGGTCGCGTGTAGCTTTATGAGTTAATATGGACTTTGTTTATATTCGTTGCTGATAATAAATTCACGAGTCTCATATTATTTTTCACAAATATGTAAGACGGGTGTTTTCGTCTTAAATTTAAGATGGGTCAAGTATAATGAGTAAACTAAAAGTGAAACATATTGGGCTAAGCAACAACTTTGTTATGAGATGTTATTTAACCCGTTTTAATGTTAAGACGAGATTAACAAATTATCTTTTGCATGAGCTATTTCTTTCTAAAGATTAAGAGTTTGTGTCGGAAATAGTAATTTGGTAATTATTTTATGGAGTAATTTTTTGTTCGAGTATTGTAAATATTAATTATTATTTTACAATTTTTTAACATTAATTTTTCATGTATTTGATAATAAATTCACGAGTCTCATATTATTTTTCACAAATATGTAAGACGGGTGTTTCCGTCTTAAATTTAAGATGGGTCATGTATAATGAGTAAACTAAAAGTGAAACATATTGGGCTAAGCAACAACTTTGTTATGAGATGTTATTTGACCTGTTTTAATGTTAAACGAGATTAACAAATTATCTTTCGCATGAGCTATTTCTTTCTACAGATTAAGAGTTTGGGTCGGAAATAGTAATTTGGTAATTATTTTATGGAGTAATTTTTTGTTCGAGTATTTTAAATATTAATTATTATTTTTCAATTTTTTAACATTAATTTTTCATGTATTCTTTTTAATTAACACATGAAAAACAGATGGTGTGACCTATATTTTAATGAGATTTATGAAGTATATAAAATTATTATTTATCTTATAGTATATCTTTAGATGATAATTGCACGGGTTTAAATGTTTGACAAATTAATTAAATCATTTAAAATGTGCACGTGTCAATTTTTGTTTCTCTACTAAATAACAATTTTTACAATATGAAATTGGGTCATAACTATCATTTTTAGATATCTACGGGACAAAACTTTCATTTTGTCAATGCGCGGGTGTAAATAAATAAAACAGATTTAACAGTTTTTAATTTTACTAATCCTATGATAATTTTTGTCTAAATAATTTTGTTTCATCATATATAAGCCGGTCTTTTTTTAGGCCGCTTAAGTAACAAGACCGAATAGAAAGTCAAATTTAGCTGACAAGAAGGAGTAACTTACTATAATAATTACCCAACCACTTGACACTAATATAACATTTATACTAATTGCAAGCTAAAGAAAGTCGTAGTTCAAATCTAAAATCTTCTTTATAATTAAACTATTACCGTGGCCTATTAAAATTGTTAGACAAAAAAAGGCAGATTTTATTGCTTTACTTAAAATTTTACTCTTAGTTTTTAAATATAATTAAATTTTAACACGATAATTATTTAATATAAAACTTAATCTATGGTAACGAACTTTTTAATAACAACTTTTAAAACAACAGACCCGTGCAAAATTGCACGGGTTTAAAACTAGTTAACATTAAGAAGGCAAGATTTTGAGATGGCCCCACTTTCTTTCATATTCATTTGAGCGGGAAAATTAATAGAAGACTTAATCTTTTAGTTATAGGGGGATGAAATGAAATGAAATGGGCCTGGACAAAACATAGTGATCATTTTATTTGTCATTCTTACTCGGTCCAGAAATCTTTATTTCTCATCACTAAGATATGCAAGCATCAAAATTAAATGGGCTTACTCAATTGGGTATGAATTGGGCTTCAATGCTCAGCTTAAGTGGTATGTGTAAGCCCAAAAAGTTAAGAAGCTTTAGTAATTTGGAGTCACGTGGGAGCGTGTAAGAGGTTACAGAAATATTCACATTGAAATCCTACAAATCATTAACACACTGCACATGCAATTTCACCTTTCGATTCTTACGCCTCCTTGAGCCGCACGTGCTCTCATGGACTAGTCTAGCTCTACAAAGTTTTAACGGGATAATTGTAGGAGTTGCTCTTGCTTCAGACGCCATGTTTTATTGTTTTAGACGGGTCAAGTCAGTGTCAAAAAATGAAAGTGTTACTTCTTCCATTCAATACCAAACATATTATTTTTCTTTTAAGCATTTGTCAATGCACAAATTGTATCATAAATATCTTGAATTTTACATCATAGAAAAATATAAAAATTTGATATTCTTATTATACTTGTAAAGGCGAATCAAACAAGATCACACATTACTATATTTTCTTTTACAATTTGCTTAGAATTTTGAAGATTCTCTCCATTTAGGAATAGTGTCAAAAAATGAAATGATGTATTTGGTTTTGAGTGGAGGAAGTAGAATATAAGATGGTTATAGAGGAAGAAGGGGACATAAAGGGAGTAAATGGTTGACGTGGAAAGAAAGGAAGGTGGTTTGGTTGGGGGAGATAAATGTGGTGGTGATGGCGATGGTCGTGGGGGAGGAGAAGAGAGAGAAGGAGAGAGTAAAAGATGAAAAGTGGGTTGGTTTAGGCCCTGTTCTTTTGGGCTGAATCGGAGCTGAACTGAACTGAACTGAACTGAACTGAACTTATAGGAGCTGAACTGAACTTATAGGAGCTGAACTGAACTTATTGGAGCTGAACTGAACTGAACTGAACTTATAGGAGCTGAACTGAACTTATAGGAGCTGAACTGAACTGAACTTATAGGAGCTGAACTGAACTGAACTTATAAGAGTTGAACTGAACTTATAGGAGCTGAACTGAACTAAACTAAACTTATAGGATCTGAACTTTTCTGAACTTAATTTTACTTAATTGAATAGAATTTATAGAATCTAAAATTTACTAAACTTAACTTTATTACATAAGGTAAGATAATAACATAATTCCAATTTATATACATTGGTTTGTTCAAATAGATTACTACGTTGACATCATCTTTATCTGTATCTTTATCTTTTGGAAAGACTGTCATAAAAAAAAGTATACTCTAAAACATAAGGTAAGATAATAACATAATTCCGATTTATGTACATTGGTTTGTTCAAATAGATTACTACGTTTACATTACGATAAAAAAAAATCACATATTACATCGTTTTCTAACCATCTATTTCCATATCATCATCTTCCTCATCACTTTCTTCTTTATCTTCACTATCACTCGTAACAACGAATCTATTGCCTCGCCAAATGTTTTTTACTATCTTGTTTCGTACCTTTAACATGGTTTTTTTCCGCTTATCATCAAACATGCCCAAATCTACTGTTCCTTGAATATTCACGTCATGTTGTATAATAGGTATTCCAAGAGTATGCATCCTTATAAAATTATGGAGTGTGAATGTATAAAACAATAATAGACATTTGATACTTTTGTGACATTCGGGGCATATTTTTTAACACCCACCTTTTTTTCAATTGACCAAATGTCATTCCACTAATTAATGTCAAATGTTTTTATATCGGTTTTCATAAATAATATATTCCGTATAACTTTTCTGAACTTAATTTGTAAGAATTGAATTTTTCTGAACTGAACTTATAAGAGCTGAACTGAACTTATAAGAGCTGAACTGAATTGAACTTATAGGAGCTGAACTGAACTGAACTTATAGGAGCTGAACTGAACTTATAGGAGCTGAACTGAACTTATAAGAGCTGAACTGAACTGAACTGAACTTATAGGAGCTGAACTGAACTTATAGGAGCTGAACTGAACTTAAAGGGGCTGAGTTTAAGTCCAAAAGAACAGGGCCTTAGTGTAAATATATACTCCCTCTTATTCAATTTAAGTTTCTCCGCTTAAGGATGAAACAAAATTAAGGAAAGTTAATTATTTAAGGTATTGTGGTTAGAGTTGAGCAAAACCGGTTATCCGCTCCGGTTTGTAAAACCGGAGCGGATAACCGGTTTTAAAAATCACTTTTTTGCAAAAACGGATCCGAACCGGTTTTTTTTGTTAACCGGTTTTTTTAAAATTTTAAAATTTTAAAACCGAAAACCGGTTTATCCGCACCGGTTTCATAGCCGGTTTTCATCATTCTAAATAATAACTCTATTTCAGTTCAACTTTTTTATTGATTTGATAACTTACTTTTTTACTGATTTCTTAAAACTTGAAAAATGAAATGGTGATTTGGGATTTGTTTTTGTTTGGACCGATTGTTTACTTAAAAAATTGAGTATTTTTTTTTCTAAAAAAAAGAAACCGGTTCATAAACCGGTATCCGGTTTGAATTTTCTATGACCTGAATCCGCTCCAGTTTTTCAACAAGAAAACCGGTTCGGTTATCTGAACCGGAAAAAAACCGAAAAACTGGAGTCCATTTTTTGGTTTTCGGCTCGGTTTCGGTTAAAAATTTCGGTTCAGACTTTTTTGCTCAGCCCTAATTGTGGTGAGTGAATATATTGGAGAAAATGAATGTATTTTTGGGTATTATTGTGGGGTGGGGAGATTAAAATAAATATTGTTGTGGAGTGATGTGATTAAAATATGATAAATTATGTGTATTGTAGGGTGTTATTGTGGGGTGAGCTGATTAAATTAAATATAAAAGTTTACTAAATAAAGAAAAAGGAAAGATATTAAGAGTAGATGAAAAAGGAAAGAGAGAATTTTATTTTGAATAGGAGGGAGTATATTTGAAGTAATTGATAGGAGAAAAATAAGTTCGAAACATATTTTTTGCAAGTCAAGATAGAAGTTTGACTTTTTTTCAAATGACATTTGGTATTTTTCATTAAGTCAACATAAAATATTAGGTATCTTTGGGCAAAAATAAATATATTTTGGTACTTTTATCTCAATGAGGGTAAACATTAGATACTCCTTGACAAAAATTCCATATTTTAAAATTGATCATTATTTTGGCAGTTTATACCCACTTTATTTGTTTCAATTAGTTATCAAGTTGATAATTAACTCATCTTTTACAACTTTTGAATTAAAAATACTGTAAGTGTGAGATTGATTTAAAGTTATTTGTATATCCAATTAGATATAAACACGTATATTAGTGTTAGTAAAATATTTATGAATTTAGTTATTTGTATATTCAATTAGATATAAACACGTATATTAGTGTTAGATATAACAAGATCACACATGACTTTGACTATTCGTTTTTAGCAAAATGGTGAAGTATTACATGATAAATTTAGCACTAACTAGGGAAAAAACATGCGAAAATTTAAATATAGTTAAAGATTTGATATATGTTTTTTTTGGGTACATAAAAGTTTAGGTTAAGAGTATGTCTTATCCATTTGAAGGTTAGGGTAAATCACCGGCTTCTTTTAAGGTTTAAAATGGTGTCTTCAGATTGCCTAACAACATGATTATATTTTAACTCAATGAGAATTAAACTTTTGACTTTATTGACAAAATATAGACTCTTTATCATTAGATGGAGTCAATCCTTGTTGACATAGATTTGATATATGTGGATACGATTAAAGAAATCTCATTTTCGGAATTTATAGTGGAAATTGGCACATTCGCACTAATCTAACACAAATTCTCATTTGTGACGGATTGACCCGTCGCAAGCTTGCGACGGGTCAAATCTCCCTCACAAAGAGCAAGTGAGGGGCAAGTGGGGGTGCTAATGCAGCCCCCCACTTGCCTTGCCACTTGCTTTTTGTGAGGAGGATTTGACCCGTCGCACCGTCACAAGTAAAACTTATTACTAACCTAAAGGCCCAAATGTCATGGTCAAACGGAAAACATTTGACTATCTAAACAATGACTTCATTTACTCGTATTAATCTATGAGGTCTTTGACCGTGCAAATGATATGACATTTCCGACATGATGAGCTTAGAATCTCCAATTATGCATTTACTCCTTCAATGAGTTACAGAGTTGGCTTCTGCAAAACGCTTTTAGGATCATGTATTTCGTACTAGTGCTGGCAATGGGCCGTGCTTCATCGTGCCTAGCCGGAAAGTTGGCCTGGCCTAGACACGGTTTTGCGTGCCTTCGGGTGGTATCGTGGCTGGCCCGAAATTCTAAACCTTGTATGCGGCCCATATTTGGCCCGGTCAAAACTCGGGCCGTGTCGTGCTGGCCCGGTTGGCCCGTTTTTGTGTGTTTTTTTTTCTTCCGCATTCAGGTATTAATAAATGATTAAAATAATAAAATTTCACGGCTGTAAATAAAACCACAACCCTTCGCCGTTTTCTTGAATACCACCCCAATCAACAAAAGACATTTAAATAGCTAATTGATATTTTTTTTAGATAATAAGTTTTATATATTTAGTAATTAACTAATTGTAATTAGAAGAAAAATTTATATTATATAGAGATTGTAACTTGTAAGTATATAGAAGATTGTAAGTAGACGATTGTTTGATAAAAGAGAAATTATTGAATTGTTAATGAAATGGGTATTTATAGTGTATTAAAAATGAAAAAAAAAAATTACACACAAAAGTGGCAAATCGGGTCGGGCAGGGCCGGGCTCAATCCCTTTTTCGTGCCTAAACGGCCCGGAATGAAACATTTTTAAGATGGAGTACTTATTTGGTTTATTCACGAGTACAAGTTCTCGACGGATTATTAGCGTAAAATTGCATAAATGATAACAAATTTTTGAAATCATTCAATCTTGTTTGGTTTATACGGAGTATTTTTTATTCTTTGTATTTTCTTTACTTCGTACACACTTGTCGATCTGACATTTTAGAATCTACTATATACTAATCCTGAAACATTTAGAGACTTCCTATTGGCCGCTGGATTTCAGGATTAGTGGGCCCCACATCAAAACAAAAACTTTAATTACCCTCTCTCCTATTCTGATTTATTTAGACTATATTTCAGTCATTACAAATCCTATTTATCAACCTTTTGTTTCCTGATTTGCAATTCAAAGTACACGTTCTATTCATTTAGCCGAATAGTCGTATAACTATATGTTTACTAATACAAATAATAGAAAAATATCAATAAATATTTATAACTCAATATTAACATTAAAAAATACAAATACAAATATTAGTTAAAGAAAGAAAAAGAAAAAAATGACTTAAAAATACAAATATTAGTTAAAGAAAAAAAGAAAAAAAGAAAAAAATGACTTTAGAAAGGAAAATATATATATATATACAAAAAAAATATTTCTTACAAATTTCATGATGTATATCAATAATATCAATAATGTTTAAAACAACTACTAAAATAAATAAGCTACTAAAATACAAAAAAAATGCGTCAAAAATAAGTTTTTGGCTGACGTTTTTAACAATCCGTCACAAGATCTACAAAAGAGTTAAACATTTGCATATAAATTTTTGAAGTAAGGTTCAAAATAATAATAAAAAAAAAAGGAGTCGAAATTGCAGACAATACTAGAAAAATAAGTCTTTTGAATTTGAGAAGCAAGACAATCAAAGGTGGATGGTGAGCCCCTGAAGAAGAAATGAAAAGAGGAGACGGCTATGATTTGTGAGGGAGTGATGGTTTTAATTTTTTGAAGGCTACATTTTTTAAGGGGATCAAATAGGGTTTCACAATGTTATGGTCTTATGGATGATGGCTGAGTCATTTGGGCTATCGTGGACTTACTTTCTTAAATGAACTTTACATATTTACAAATTATACAATTGTATAACCAAAGTTATTTTTTAATTTTTATACGCATGTATCATTTTTTTGTACATATTTTATTCGTTATACACTAATAATTGACACATTTAAATTTGTATGTGATCCCTATAAAATTCACAATATTTATGAATATAATGTTGTGTTAGCATCGTGTCTAATATATTTATCACAATGTAACGATACACATTCAATCGAGGTCCTTTCTCATTTTCCCGACCCTGCGCTTGCTCCGGTTTCTTCCTGTAGTTCTCAGGGGTAGTCCTCGGAGAAAGATTAAACAAAAGAAGCAAACATATCAAGTATTCATCAAGCAGTAGTCATATCTACTTTCTAATATTATTAATCATCAACTATCATTTTATTTTGGTCACGACTCATTAGACATGTAGATCATACGCTTTGGGTCAAACACGGGCCACAGGTCGCGTTTGTATCATATTACCGTTCATAAAAAAGTGGGACCCATTCACGCTTTTTATAGTTTCACCATATATGTTACTGACTTATATCAAAATAATTACTAAAATTAAGTATATTTAATAATTATTGATTATGTACTTTTAATAATCACCCCATTTAACTCATTCTTATTGTTCCCCTCTCTATTTTTGGGAAGATTTAAGTAAAGTGGTGGACTAACAACTCTACCCCAAATTAAAGAAGAGTTAGAGATATTTATTTTATGATGATTATAGTTTTAGTTAGTTATCAAGGAAAAATACTGAATAATTTAAATTTGTCATTATTAGATATAGAAAAGGAACAATTAATGGGAGATACAATTTAAAGGGAAGGGGAGAATCAAAGTGGGTTGAAAAGAATATTAATTTGATTTAAGCTATTTTATACATAAAATACTAATATTTTAGCGATATTCGTAGCTTATAAAGTATAGTTCAAATAATTAACATCAAATCAATACGGTAATTTTTTTAGATCAACATGAAACAAGGGGATCGACCTAATACATGCATACCCTAATAAACATATTACGAATAATGGAATTTAAATGTAAATGACGTTTTTTTTTTCATTATATGCGAGTCGTATCAGTTACTTCCACCACTACGGTTTCATAAAGTATCCTAAAATAAAATATTTAAAATAACAAGTATACATTTTAAGATTTTAAATTATTAAGCTCTTATATCCAATAATAACGCCTGCTATTATGATAACAAGACTCGTGCATTTTTTGCACGAGTTTAAAACTAGTATGAACTATAAAACTTTATACATTGGACACTATCCATCTTAAACTTAAGATGATTCAAATATTATCACCGTCCTAGATAACAGGTGATTTAATATGTTCTTTGAAACTGTATTATAAAATATGTGGAAGGTTTTTGATAAAGATTCATTAAGACATGAAGTATTATATTCAAACGGATTAGTAAAAGTAATATATTTGAAAATTATATACTCAACGTCTTGTCTTTGAAACACTATAGCATAAAATAAACTAACAAAGAAAATGCTTATGTCTTTTAGAAGTAATATAACGAAAAAAAATATATCATCCATCGATGTCTAACACAGTAACTTATTTAAAGTTATAGCATAACCCAACAACAATAAAATTAAAGAAATTCATCGTTAAGTCCCAGATTTTAAAGTCAATAGGTCTTAGTCAAGTTCGTTTTATATATTTCTAAAAGGGATCTAACCAGCTACTACCATATATACTAGTGTAAATCTCATTCTACTGTATTGTATTTTAGATCTTATAACACATATAATTTTTTAATTAGTTTACGTTATATTGCGTTAGACGGTTTTACAATATGAGACAGTCTTATCTTGTGAGATGGTCTCAATTTGTAAAATGCAACTCATTATTAGCATTAAATAAATATATATTTTTTTTATAATGATTCGTCTTGTCATATAGTTTGTGTGAAAAAAAAATAGACAGAAAAGATTATTGAATATATAATACTTAAGATATATACGTTAACTAATTTTAAACCTGTGCAAAAAATGCACAGGTTCGCTAATACAAATTTGAAAGAAAATTAAATACATCTTGATTTTGTTATGTTGAAATATTATGTTTTCAACTTTTTCATTTAGAAAAATTTATACTATCTGATAATAAAATGTTAAAAACTTTTAGAAGTTAGAATTAATAGATCTAATAATATCATTACTTGGTAATTTCTTAAATTAAACCTATAATTATCTAGTGACTATTATTATGTTAAGTCTATTAAATGATTTTTTTAAAATATATTTTTCTATTCATGTAAATTCATAAGTTTCCGAATTTTTAGAACTACTATATAGTAGTTCTAAGAATTCATAACGAAATATTTCATAAAATTCTCATATATGTTCAACTTTTAAAATATTTCATAACGAATGAAATTCAAAACTTCATTGTTAATTTTTCTCATAAAATTCTCATACTTAAACTTGAAATAAAATGTATTTCATAAGTAGTTGGAAAAAATAACTTTTATTTGTAATGCTAAAATTAAGGGAACAATCATATGCTTATAAATAACTTCCCAGATATAAATAAGAAGATAATACTAAATCTTGTAGAAAATATATTTTATTGTTTTATACATGTAGATTTATTGTGCGGTAAATTCATATTGTACACGTTTCAATGTGAAATGAGCCTAATGATGATATAACCACTTGCGGCCCAATTTGTACAAAATAAACTTATAAAATGACTAACTGATAAAGCCCAATCCAGTGCTATAAAAATTGAGCGAGAGAATGTTCTAACCGACTAATTATGTTAGTTATAGCGGGTGGTGATAAGGAGAGCAGATACTTTCCAATTCCGTGTTCATCGTGTGTCCCATTATCCCTCTTTATAAGACATCATCAATCTTGTGAAAATAACTACCATGTTTATCTTGTGAGACATGATATGTCATAAGATAAAGGTAATAGAATAGGAAATGAGATACAAAAATGAGACAGAAGATTTGAACTCGATGATAATAGGGATGTATATTATGGCATTTTCTAAACAATTTATATTGTCATTTAATCGATTTCTTATTTAAAACGAATATGTTCCATCTCAATTTTCAAAGACAGTAATTTGGGTTTAGGCAAAATGATATACTCATATAGTCATATGCCATCAAGAGATAGACTAAAAGGACTAAAGCAGGGTCAGTGTCGCAGTGACGCTTTCTGTTGAACCTTGAACATCGATGGAAGAAGGGGTAGGTGGCTGTGCTATCCAAGAATAGATTGGATGCAATTTTGCAGTAAGGTGGTCAATGTTGGACCTAGCTTTAAGGTACTAATTTATTTGCCTTTTGCAATTTGCACCACCTCCTAGCATCTCATTTTGATAACAATTTAAATTAATACACACTCCGTTTTGATTAATTATTGTTCTTTTTTTTTCCACAAAAACCAAGAAAATAGTGGGAACTATTTGTGGTCCTTTCTATATTTATAAGGATTTCTATGCGTAATTTAATCATCTAACTGGACTATTGTCCACTTGTGATCCACTAGGAAGAACCATTGACAAGTGGACAATAGTCCAGTTAGGTGATCAAATTACGCATAAAAGTCGTTACAAATATAGATAGGACAACAATTAACTGAGACATCCTAAAAAGGAATAGGACAATAATTGACTGGGACGGAGGGAGTATATACTCCCTCATATCCAAACCAAAGATAATACTTGTTTTTAGTGATTTTTTAGGCGGTATTTTGACCGTATTTTTCACCATTTATATGTAAATTTTGTGTACGAAAAATAAATTTTCAAGAAAGATATTTTAATAACAAATCTATACATATAAGTTCCGTCTTTCAAAGTTTCATACTTTTGACGATATTCTTGGCCAAAGTTTTTGAAGCTTGACTACCAAAAAGTCAATGTTACATTTGCTTTAAATGAGAGGAAATATGAGAGTTTATTAGTTCCTCCATTCACGATATTTTCGTGTTTATTGTTTTAAGAAAACTTTTAACATTAAATACATTGCGGAATATTTAAAATAATAGTGTAATACTACATTATTAACATAAGTAATTGGATAACCTTTCTGAAAATTATAATTTTAACAAAAACAAAGTAATATATAAAGGATAAGAAATACGGTCAAGTTGTGTTGTTGAGGTAAAAAAACACACCACATATGCAATGATGATGTGGCACGCATGTATTGGAGCTTGCAAGGTTATAAGATGGATCAGAGGTGGAAAAAAAGCAACGGCTTAGATCAATCCTAACAAGCACAACTCATATTAGAAGGGAGTCAAGATCCTCCCTATTTCTCAAAAGAAATGGATGGTTCAATTTTTTTACGGGCCGGATCGTATCCTAACATCATCCAATAAGTCTAACTTTATGTATGAACATAAAGAGATAATGGGTATATAATACAAACTATTATTATATGATTGTTTGAGAAGTAATGAAGAGAAAAGAAATGGAGAGGATGGGTCATTAACTGCACTCTATGAAAATAAAGCGGTTGAGCGAGAATCGAAGGAAGAACGTCATGAGAGATAGGGTTTCAGTAAGAGTTATAAAAATGCAAGTCAACAGAGAAAGGAGGAAACGTTCTCACCCTCCACAACCTTCCCATTTACTCCCTCTGTCTCTATTATTTGTTTGTCTTTGATTAAAATACCCCACACAAAGAATATACAAGGCAAACAAATGAATGAGACGGATGGAGTACATCATTATCACACAAAAGAGACCAATACTCCATTATTTTATTATTTGTGAAACTGAGTTCGGTTCCCCTGTAGTCCCTCAACGAGTACCATTTGATCTATAGTCCCATAATTCCTCCATGCAGCCGATTGTAGGACAGTCCATTTCATCTCAACAGAGATAATCAACGCCCCTGCAACTGCAAGCTAGACGGTTCCATTTAGCCTTCCACCTAAAGTGGGTATGGTTCCATCAACACTACCAAAGCCACCGAGAGTACTTGACATTACCAGCCAGATCCCGATGGAGACAGAAGCCCAGAGCCAATCCAAGATCGACTTGGACTACAGCCCTGCCAGAAGCGAGAACGTGGTACCTCTGCGCCTTTCAGAGTGGTAAGAAGGAATATTTCGCCAAAGCCCTGTACCAGTTCCGCAAGATACCTGGCATAGGCTCCTTCAGGAGTGTAGCATTGAAGGACCTGAAGAGGGCAACTAGAGCATGAAGAATAGGATAGCCACTGTGGTGTGCCCACAACCAGTACCCAACCTCCATAACACCTAGGCGCTAGTGCCAACATCTCTCGCCCACTAGTAATTGACCAGTGGAGATTCAGGTCGTTCAATCCCCCATGAACTAGTGAGCAGGCTAGTTCTGGGTGTGACTATAACACCCGCATTTACTTAATTGGCCAAGGTAAATGAGAGTGTTACAATCTCGGTTTCCCGAGCTATTACATATCACAACGTCAATCCCAAAATAAATAAGTTATTTTATTAAGTGAAGTACAAAAGATATAATCCAACTCAAATTAAATAAATCAACAATACGACTCAGCCAATAGTCCAACGACTCAACTAATCACTATGACTAAACAGTAGTTGAAAACATACCAATAGCCTGCCACCAAGAGCCCAACTAGAAATAATCATCAAGCCAAACACCTGCTAAACGACTACTCACCATATGCTGGAAATATCATATGGATCACGATAGTTGAAAACATACAACAGTTAGTTTACACGTACATAACCAGTATCACATGCAATCATAATACCATCATCACACAACCCCGATGGCATCGAGTAGCGCACCATACTACCTATTGCGGTGCATAAACAAGAACATCACTGTGTCCATGGCACAATGTACATACAATGGGCCTTATTGGAGTAGATCACGCCATACCCAGGTCATCACCACGTGTATTGTCCCCTTCATGGCGAGAGCAATGAGGAGTGACCTACAGAGTCTATGGAGACGGCCTTCCTTAACCGCTTCATATAAAACACAGCTCGAAACACCGTACCACAATCACACCCAAACTCCAATCAGCATGTCACAATCATATCACAATACACATTAATCAATCACGTACACATAGACCGAGTAGGATTTTCCTACCTTTAAGCAGTTCAAACATAATCATCACCAACAATGGCTATCCAACACAAGAGTCAACAACAATGGCGACCCGAGCATATGAATCATCAACAATGTTGTTCCAAGCATAAGATTCATAAACAAGCACAAGAAAGATGAAGCTATGACTCATCATCTAAAGCAAACTCCACCTACACAACAATATAGTATAATCACTACTAATTCCTTATTCGTACACTAATAAACAAATAAACTATATTCTAGGTCTCATTTTCCCCAATTTATTTGATAATCATCAACAATTCCATCATCTATATCAAAATTCTCTAAATTCTACTCTGGGAATAATAATCTAACTCAAGCTTATCAATATAACCTCGAATAATCAATGTAATCTAATCTATTCAATATAATTTAACATAATGTAATTAATCTAAAAACACTAGACTCAATCTAATTAACATAATCAATCTAATTACCTAAAACTTAAGTTAAGAGATGAACGAATAAAGGATAGGAATTACCTATTGATTTGGAAGAAAAAAAATAATCAAAGAGGAGCAATCTACTCAACAAATTACCAAGAAAGATTAAGGAGATATTTATAAATTATGAAAGGTGATTAAAGGATAATTAGGAAAGTTTGGAGAGAGTCAGAGAGAGGTTAAAGAGATTTTAAGATACTAGAAGAAGAATAAAAGATTACGGAAGAATAAGGATCCTATTTATATTCAACATTAAAAATCCTGACGGAGAAAACAAGGTTTGCTATTATCGACACTTACTTGGTCGAGTACTAACTCACTCGACCGAGTAACTACCTTACTCGATTAAGTAAAAACACACAAAGAAAACCCAAACTACCCAGATCCCCCCACTCGGTCGAGTGCCAACTTATTCGATCAAGTACACCTCCACTCGACCGAGTACACTCCTACTCGATCGAGTGCCAAACACCAAGCACGGCTAAAACACCCACGATCACCCACTCGACCGAGTACTAACTAACTTGATCGAGTGCCACCCCACTAGAGGTGATCATGGGCCGGGCCGGGTCATGGCATAAAATTAAGTCCGAGTGTGCGAGCCGGGCCGGACCATATGTGCGGGCCGGGCCGGACCATATGTGCGGGCCTATTTTATTGGCCCAAAACCGGCCCATGCGGGCTTGAAGCGGCTTTCGGGCCAATTCAAGCTTATAATATTTACTCTTCAAATGACTTAAGAAATCTCATTATGTAAAATGCCATACAAAATTATGTGATTTCATCAGTATTGTCAATGTAAGGAGTATGAATGTAGCTGAACAAATGAATTAGTGAAATGTGCATGTAGTCATGTACGTAGTAATGTTACGATAATTTTTCAACAAATGAACGTAACCTAACATGAAAAACTAGTGAAATGTGCATGCATAATACTGTTTGAATATTACTAAATTTAACAAATGAAATTTTTTGCCCGTCTTATCAAGAAATTATTAATTTGAAGTTAGAGATGAGAAGAAGACAAAGGGAGCGGCCAATGATTAATTAAATGCACAATTTTCAGTAGTACAATACTCCTAATGTACTTAAGTACTGTGCTCATTAGGGTGGTGTACAGTTTTATTGTGAATTAAATATGTTCTTTAGGCTAAAAAATATAGGCTTGTTATATTAATACAAGCAACACAAATTAGTACTAGATGGCAGTTGATTCGTTAAATCTAATAAAATTTTGTTTATTTTTGGGTCGGGCTGGGCTAAAATCCGGGCCTTAAAGTCGGCCCAAACCCAGCCCAATTATTTGATTCGGACCATGGACTTTTGAGGCCTAAAATCAAGGCCCAAGCCCGAGGAAAAATCGAGTCGGGCTAGCGGGCCTGGGCCATTTGATCAGCTCTACACCCACTTGGTCGAGTACACTCTAAACTCGACCGAGTACCACTCCAAAGACATAGATATTACAGTCTTCCCCCCTTAAAAAGAATCTCGTCCTCGAATTTCACGCCATAATCACAACCAAATGAACACTAGAACCAACAAATACCAAAGGCATCAATAAATACATACGGCACCCTCCAAAACCGCCACACAACCCAACATAACTGATAAAACATCGTGGCTCCAAGATTTTGACATATCAAATACCAACACTTACCAAAACAGAATTCCATCACAAGCCACATGTACCAACTCAGCTGTCCTATCATCCAAATTTCCAATATGCCAACGATATAACCAAGCAATCCACACAAGTATCCCAACTTCCTTAACATCACTTACAAGCCCTCCATCTTCATTAATACTAATACAGCCAAACCAATGCTATCAAAACCAAAACATCACGAAAAACTTACAAATTTCATAATATCACGCCAAGAGCCATTACACTAACCAAATCGATTCACCACAAATGGCAAAGCATAAAAGCCACCATGATGTACACATATGACCACATAATGCACATATCATTTCACCTAATAACATCCATAAAACTTAACACTAATGTATCACCAATACCGTCTCACCACCATAAAATTCACATATGAGTTCGCAATATTACAATTCATCACACATGTTCATCAAGAAGTATTATATTCTACCTCCCTTAAAATGAACTTCTTCTTTAGCTCCATTCATTTGTAATAATCGATACCGATCATCACCAAATAAATAATACCACAAATCAACACTCAAGCCTAAAAAAACACCTCAATAGCATAACTAACATTAAATCACTGTTAAGTGCTTATTTTACATATATTTACTAGCTTAATTAGGCTTATTTTGACTCCCCTTGATATTATTTTAGGCTAGCTTTGCATAGTTTCGTCATATTTCGATATATACTACGCTTTGGTATGTTTCGTGTTTGTTTCAGGTCAAAACGAACCATCCTTGGAAAGGTATCCATTAGGAGTGTTGAGAAACGAGTTCTCGGACATTGGATTGAAGGACAAAGGGTTAGATGTCATGAGCATAGAGATTGAAGTATTTTATGAAGAAGAACTCCCCCGGGCGGGGATATTTTGTACCCGGGCGGGGAAACTGGCACTTGAAGCCGCAATTGGGCAGAAGTACTCCCCCGGGCAGGGGGAAATTAGCCCCGGGCGGGGGGACTGCGACTATGCTACCCAAGCTTTGGAAACTCCAATTTAGCTTAGTTTCCAAGTTCTAATAAAAGACCTATTATTAAAAAAACCCTTGGATACTTAGTTTTTCATACATTGTTTTTATCTTATGCTTAGATTAAGAACCCTAATTACAAGAACTCTCTATATTAAGATTTAATTACTTCGCTCTTTGGATTATTGCAAATATATTTCGTTCTATTCAACATTCAGGTTTATTTACAAGTATTCTTTCATCTATTCTTTTAATTATGAATTGTTTGTCTTCTTTTATTATGAGTGAGTAATTTCCCATCTAGGGTTCGTAGGATTGTTGTAGGGATGACAAGCATGAATTGAATTGTTAATTTTGATTACCTAATTGGTATCTCGGATTTAGATAAAGATTTATATGGAATTGGGTTATTGTTTTTGATTGAATGAATCTAAAAGCAACTTAATTGTTCAATGGGAATTGAGAATTGTTTTGTGACGAGATTTATCCACCGAGTTCATCATCTAATAATAGGTTAAAACTGAATCAATTGGTGGAAGCAAGGCGGTTTAGTTTAGAACATTAATCTTATCTTTGATTATTGGTTATTCATGGAAGTGTCTAATTGATAATTAGGACTTAACTATCAACTTAATGCCTCTACTTGGTTTAATTTGCTTATGGAAGTAGGTAGGTTGATCAATATTAGGGAGTTTAATTGACTCGGAAGAGTTGTTAATAGCAAATTAGGTAGTGTCTAATCCGAGTAGTGATTTGGTAATTATTCATCCTTAGTAGAGCTTGTCGACCTATAACGAGACTTGGGACCTTAGACCTTTTAGTTATTGATTAAAATCGTTGTTATTTGCTTATAAATTTAGCCTAGTTAATTCTCTATTATTGATTCCTCGTAGCTAAAGTATAATCTAAATCGACTAGTACTTAACTTTACTTCCCTGAGATCGACTCGTGAGCATCTACAATTGACCCGTACGCTTGCGGTATTTTTAACTGAACAAGTTTTTGGCGCCGTAGTCGGGGAAGTAACGGTTAATATTAGTTTACTTTAGATTAGTTTAGACTACGATTTTATTTTGCGTACGCAAGTACGCCTTGTTTTTTACTAATTCTTTTCCTTTAGTTTTGTTGTTAGTCTTATATGCGCAGGAGATATTCCGCAGGTGATCTATTATTTGACCCTGAAATTGAAGCCACTGCTAGAAGGCTTAACGCTGAAAGAAGGAGGAAGAGAAAGGAGCTTGAACCCAATACTACTTCTGAGTCTCTTGTAGAAAATGATATTCCTATCATCATGACTTCTATGCGAGAAGAAACGGCTCCGAAACCAACTTTCAACTCCAGTATCTCAAAGCCAAAGATTGATGCAAACAATTTTGAGTTGAAAACTTCTTTGATCCATTTTGTTCAAACTGATCAGTTTGGTGGCTCACCAACTGAAAACCCTAACGAGCACCTGAATAGATTCCTTGATAAAGCTGACATAAAGATTAATGGAGCTTCTGATGACGCCATCCGGTTGAGGTTATTCCCTTATTCTCTTCGAGGGAGTGCACGTGAATGGTTGAACAATTGTGATCCTGACTCGTTTGATACTTGGGATAAGCTTTCTACTGCTTTTCTGCAAAAATATTTTCCTCCTGGGAATACTGCCAAGTTCAGAAACGACATTACAGGGTTTGTACAACGTGAAGATGAGTCTCTCTATGAATCCTGGGAGAGATACAAGGAACTTCAAAGACAATGTCCTCACCATGGGATCCCTTCCTGTGTATTGATTTGTACTTTCTACAATTCTCTAAAGCCAGAGTTGCAAATGAGTCTCAATGCAGCTGCGGGGGGACGATTAGACGGGATTTCTTGGGACAAGGCCAAAGCTCTTATAGAAGATTTAGCTATAAGCACTTATCATTGGGGGAGTGACCGCAGTGTTCGAGAGAGCAAGGCCACTGATGATTCTGTTAGTGTGATGCAAGCCAAACTTGATGATCTATCTCAACAAGTAGCTCATATCAAGTTGAGTAATGGTTCTAGCTCATCATTATCCATGTGTCAACTTTGTGGGGTTAATGGGCATGATTCTTCTGAATGTGTGAATGCTTCAATGATGGAGCAAGTGAATGCTAAAGCAACAATGGGACCCCAATTCAAATACTTACAATCCGGGGTGGTCTCATAATCCTAAGCTCTCATATGGAAACACAAGCAACATCCAGAATCCCCAACAACAGGTTAAGACTTATCAGCAACCTTCTGGTTTCCAAGTACGACCGTCTTATCAACATTTGCCCACGCAATCACATACTCAATACGAGCAGCAACAGTTTCAACAACCTCAAGCTCCTCAAAAATCCAATGTGGAGTTGATGTTAGAGCAAGTTTTGTCTCAACAATCTCAATACATGCGAGACCAAAACCAGAAAAATGAAGAGTTTTCTACATCAGTTTCTCAACTCAAATCCTCACATAAAATGGTAGAAACTCAACTTGCTCAAATAGCCCAACAAGTCAATCAATTGGTGAAACCTCGAGGACAATTTCCAGGGCAACCTGATCCGAACCCTAAAGCTCAGTGCAATGCTATCACTATGAGGGATGTGAAAGAGTTAGAGGTGTCAGCAGGGAAGGTTGTGAGAAAAGTAATGGAGGGGGAGAAAGCTGATAAGGAACAAGCACATGCTAAGCCTCCAAAGATTTCTAGTAACGGGGGTACAAATGAAAGGGTCTATATACCGCCGGTCCCGTTTCCTCAACGTTTGGCCCAAGCAACACTTGAAAAACGGTATGGTAAGTTTTCTGAAATTCTCAAGAAACTCCAGGTTAACATGCCCTTTCTTGATCTTCTTAGTGAAATGCCTTCATATGTCAAGTTGTTAAAACAACTCCTATCTAAGAAGAGGTCCCTTGAGTCTGTTAAAACAGTTTTATTAACTGAAGATTGTTCATCTGTTCTGCTAAATAACTTACCACCCAAAATTGAGGATCCGGGTAGTTTCACTCTCCCTTGTATGATAAATGGAATGAAATTTGTGAGGCTCTTGTGTGATCTTGGTGCTGGTATAAATTTGATGCCTCTTTCCCTTTTTCATAAATTGGGATTTAAGGACCTTAAACCATCTAAGGTGTCGCTCCAAATGGCAGATACTACTATCCGAATCCCCAGTGGGGTAATTGAGGATGTTTTGGTCAAGGTAAATAAGTTCACTTTTCCCGTGGATTTTCATGTTCTAGATATGGAAGAAAACAATGAAATACCCTTAATCTTAGGGAGACCATTTCTAGCCACAAGTAGGACATTGATAAACATGCAACAAGGTTAACTAGTTTTGAGAGTTAAGGATGAAAGTGTGACCTTCAAACTACTTGAGCTACAAGTCTCTTTCCCCATTTCTAATCCATGTTCTGCTATTGGTGCTACTAACAATGTTTGTGCTGAGATTGTTAAGCCATCAGTAGCACCCCTGGAAGAAATTATATGGTTAAGGTAGCGAGGGCAACAATTTTGAAGGATCAAGGTAAAGGCCTAGTGCATCCCACCGACACTAGTCAACATCATTCCAGAGGAGAAGTAATTTGGCGTGCCAAGGCGAAAGAGAAAGCAAGGTTAATCGATGATGGATGTGTACCACCAGATATTGCTTATCGCTCATCTAAGGGCAATTCAGGTTAATAATTTGCAATAGCGTCAAGCTAATGACGTTAAAGAAGCGCTTCTTGGGAGGCAACCCAATTTAGGTATGTATTTATTTTCGTTTTCTCATTTTTTTTAAAAATAATAATGAAGGATCTGTTTATCTCGTCCTGGCGCGGTTGACCATGCTGTCGGTCAAACCTTATCCCCCCCTTCTTTTGTTTATTGTCCCATGTTTTGAACTTCTTATGCATTGAGGACAATGCGTTGTTTAGTCTTGGGGGAGGATACACTTCATTATATATGTGTTGTAGTTATCTAGTTAATAGTTCATTCATCGCATTGCACTTCTTTTTTTTTAAAAAAAAAACCATAAAAAGTCAAAAAATCTTAAAAATCCAAAAAAATTGATATCTTATTTCTAGTGGATTTGGCTTACGCTTAAACATTGATTATGTCTCATTCCATTTTGCTAACCTTTGAAGCTTGCTAATTGCATGTTTTAGGCCTTAGTTGTCTTTCTAAGACAACTCGAAAATACTGCTAGATGAGTCTTGACACCGTGACACCTCACGGGGCGCGTGATCCTTGACCACACCATGTATTAGGCATAACTACTTAAATTGAGAGGATGTAGAGCCTCCAAGACCGGCGTACCTGTATCCGGTATCATTGTTAGGATTTGTGAGTAGTTTCCCTCCGGGATGCGCTTTACTTGAGTGTGGTGTATCCCCCCTGTTCTCCTTGTGCATTCGATCATCTTGCGTTATGAGGCATGTTTCTTTTGTTATAATTTGAACTCCACATGGCCAAATAGACTTGTTTTATTACCCTTTGAATTAATCCTCTGCTTGTAGCCCGTCTGAGCCTTTCTAGCATGATTTTCTTTGGTTAACCCACATTATATAGCTACATTCCAAAACCTCCGACCTTAGCCGGGTCAGTCGTGTGTAGTACTTTTGAGGTTATTTTGAAACTGAAGGTGGGTAAAGGTGTTTAATTGTCTAGTCTAAAATGTCGCTTGTTGATAGCATGGAGTTTATTCTTTGGACTTGTGTATTTTATTACTCTTATCTCATGTCGTGCCTCTCATGAAAATAAAAAGTTGATGAGAAAGAAAAAAAATGTATATGAAAAAAAAAGGAATGAGAAAAAAAAGAAAAAAAAAGAAAGAATGAAAAAAAAATGAAGGAAAAACAGAGGGAATGACATGGAGACTTTTGCGTATGATCAAGAAAAAAAGATAGTCCATTGAGTTGGGTTTTGAGTTTATATCCGGATTAGAGTTTGCTTTGTATTGTGATAAACAAATGGTGTCTAATGGGATTTAAATGGGAAGTAGTGATTTTTTAGCATATTTATCACTTTCCTTATGTTACAAGGTATAAGATCATTTCACCATTGTGTTTTAGCTCTTTCCGGATTGTCTTACATTGTCTACTTAGTGATGTTCGGTTCCTAATGTTGGATATTCATTTGGTAAGTACAAATACGCGACTACCGGCTTTTAACTCCACATTATCCAAATATGTTGCCACTTTCTACCCTTCAACCTAAGCCCCGTTGCAACCCTTTGCCTCGCTTGTTTGGGGTATTCCACTCTTTATTGTGGGTGTAGTGCCATTTTTGCACATTTTCTGCAGGTTGAATAGATGAGTGCCACAATAAAAATTGTCTTGTTCTATGTGTGATGAGTGACATCTTGTGAGCGCCTAGTACATGGTATTGCACGGTTAAAGGATTGAGCATGGAGTGGGGTGTTGCACCGTCTTATGATCATTAATTATGTTTGTGTTTTCACCACTCCCTTTGGTTTATCAAGGGAAGATGTCTTCACATGTATGATGCTAGATTCGTGTAGGGTGATGCATTTGGTATTGAGTTGTTTAGCCATTTCACTATCTTGTCCTCCTATTTATTGGTTGTTTGTTGAGTATTTGCTTGAGGACAAGCAAGGTTTCGGCTTGGGGGAATTTGTTAAGTGTTTATTTTACATATATTTAGTAGCTTAATTAGGCTTATTTTGACTCCCCTTGATATTATTTTAGGCTAGCTTTGCATGGTTTCGTCATATTTCGATATATACTACGCTTTGGTATGTTTCGTGTTTGTTTCAGGTCAAAACGAACAATCCTTGGAAAGGTATCCATTAGGAGTGTTGAGAAACGAGTTCTCGGACATTTGATTGAAGGACAAAGGCTTAGATGTCATGAGCATAGATATTGAAGTATTTTATGAAGAAGAACTCCCCCGAGCGGGGATATTTTTTACCCGCGCGGGGAAACTGGCACTTGAAGCCGCAATTGGGCAGAAGTACTCCCCCGGGCGGGGGGACTGCGACTATGCTACCCAAGCTTTGGAAACTCCAATTTAGCTTAGTTTCCAAGTTCTAATAAAAGACCTATTATTAAAAAACCCTTGGATACTTAGTTTTTCATACATTGTTTTTATCTTATGCTTAGATTAAGAACCCTAATTACAAGAACTCTCTATATTTAGATTTAATTACTTTGCTCTTTGGATTATTGCAAATATATTTCGTTCTATTCAACATTAAGGTTTATTTACAAGTATTCTTTCATCTATTCTTTTAATTATGTCTTATATTGTTTTAATTATGAATTGTTTGTCTTCTTTTATTATGAGTGAGTAATTTCCCATCTAGGGTTCGTAGGATTGTTGTAGGGATGACAAGCATGAATTGAATTGTTAATTTTGATTACCTAATTGGTATCTCGGATTTGGATAAAGATTTATATGGAATTGGGTTATTGTTTTTGATTGAATGAATCTAAAAGCAACTTAATTGTTCAATGGGAATTGAAAATTGTTTTGTGACGAGATTTATCCACCGAGTTCATCATCTAATAATAGGTTAAAACTGAATCAATTTGTGGAAGCAAGGCGGTTTAGTTTAGAACATTAATCTTATCTTTGATTATTGGTTATTCATGGAAGTGTCTAATTGATAATTAGGACTTAACTATCAACTTAATGCCTCTACTTGGTTTAATTTGCTTATGGAAGTAGGTAGGTTGATCAGTATTAGGGAGTTTAATTGACTCGGAAGAGTTGTTAATAGCAAATTAGGTAGTGTCTAATCCGAGTAGTGATTTGGTAATTATTCATCCTTAGTAGAGCTTGTCGACCTATAACGAGACTACGGACCTTAGACCTTTTAGTTATTGATTAAAATCGTTGTTATTTGCTTATAAATTTAGCCTAATTAATTCTCTATTATTGATTCCTCGTAGCTAAAGTATAATCTAAATCGACTAGTGCTTAACTTTACTTCCCTGAGATCGACTCGTAAGCATCTACAATTGACCCGTACGCTTGCGGTGTTTTTAACTGAACAATCACCACATTTATCAACAACCGTAAAACATTCCAAATATTTCACAGAATAGAGTCACGAATTACATCATTTTCCCAATACTCTCACTCTCAAGTACTATACCACCAATCGTTCCTCACACCACCTATGATTCACCAGTAAATCCTCATAACAAGTCACTAAATTAATTTTTCAACACATCTGCATGTCATCACTCTCCTCGATTCACGCAATAATTCCAACAACATAACACTTGATCCAAAAGTTCTGTTTCTCCTAAAAGATCCTCAAAAATTTATCTTTACCGTTATCGAACTCACCCATCCAAAAATATGGAATACATCTCCAATACTCCACCCTTATAGAGCCAACAAAAAGATAACGGACCACTTGCAAGAGTTGAAACCTCAAGCACAATAAAACTCATATCTCGCGGATTACTCGCACCCACAAAGTCAATATATCAAATCACAAAAATGCGAAATTACCCCAACAACTACGCTCCTATACCATAATCTACAGGAATAAAGAACACAATGCTTACGGTTAATAATCTTTACCCATTATCTGTTACTCTTAAACCCATAAGATAAAGGTAAAAAAAACGACAATAATTGAAAACACGACACTAACTCATATTCCCTTAATATAATAAAGCCAAACTCTCAAAATTCGGTCCGCTATCCATCATATGGAAACTTGCCTTGCCACATAGCCATCATACTAGACTACCAATCGAAGAACACTATCACGCAAAATAAAAGACTACACCAACCATGCTAATGCCATCCCAATTCGTCGAACATACAATCAATATCCTCAAACTCTCGCCTCTGAGCATTGCGGCTAAGCTCTAAAAATCTCGTCTATTGGCTCATATCACGAGTGATGAGTTAATAAAAACCTATAAATAATTCTAATAAGGAAACTAGACACAATCAATGCATTACATATAACACTCTTAGGTCCACGAATCTATAGCACATGACTCACTTTTTACCTGCAATTCTACACTCTTGCTACCTCTAACATCAAAGGTACGGACCGACAATTCAACTATTCTGGAGTGAGCACTTTGACACCTCATATCCCCTTCCTTCCATGATGACTAATCCCAAAAACATTTTATTCGAAACTACATCCACACTCCACTATGTCACTCATAAAATAATATTATGACCTTTATACAACTCGAAACATGATTAGCCCTCCTTTATCAACACCTCTCTCTCCGCAAAAGACCAATAAAGTATTAAGCTAATATCTCAAGATAGTTACCACATATATTCACCATAAGCTCTCACAATCCCTTCTTAACCCAATATCTCTCATTCGTCTTTTAGTTCAACATTATATGAAGGACTCAAAAATATAAACCAACAATACTATCTATATATTCATCCATACTTTTGCATTTAAACACCTCGTTTCCAAAGTTATTTCAACCGAAATACCAAACTACCAAATTCGATAATAGCCAATATTCCAACAAGATACCACCAAATGCCAACAATATTTTACACTAGTTACTACCTAGGGTACCTCTGAAGCCATAAACAATTCTATCAAAATTTCCACAATATCCTCTTTGATATCTAGGCGTCAATTGCCCACAAAAGATTATCCACCAATATACTCTACATCCATTTACCACAAAATCACTTACTATATATTTTATTCTAAAATGCCACTACCTTCCTTTAACTATTTCCTACCAAACAATATTCTTTCCATCTCTAACACTTACCCGAAAAATATTTTTCTCCAAAAAATCCTTCTCTAACTTTCCCTCATTCCGACTTAGAATTCTCAATACAAATCATCTCACAAATTCAAAAATATCATTGCACTTAGGCTTTTCTATTGCTTTTTTCTCTACTTGTTTTACTAATCGATTATGTACCTTATCCAATTCACATCCATCCTTAGATTCAACTCACCCTTATCAACGTGTAGCTATAATTTCCCCAATCATACGCAATAACGATTTATGTTATCACACTATTCTCCTTCATTGCTATCAATAGTTTCTCACAATCAACGATACTCATCATCTAACATTCATATTGTGACAACCCTCGCGAACGCGGAAATATAAAACATACAAGCATGTAAATTATATAGCGGAAAATACGGTATTTTAAAAACCTTTATACATGCAAGATAGAAAAATACGAGGAGTGTCAAAATATTACAAACTAAATAAAAATACCACAAGAGACGTAGTCTCTCAAAGTGTTAACAAAAGACAAAGTAATTAGCAACTAGCTAAACAACGTCTAGAGGTGTTTCATCCAGGGACAACGCCCGCTAGCTCACACCCGAACCCCAAAATAGCATAAGCAAAAAGCCATCCATGCAAGCAACCTGTTCATTCATGAAAAACATGAACGCCACAATCAGTGGGGAGTAACTCCGGGTTCTCCCAGCCATATCACATTAAACGTACATATAAGGAAATACAAAAGTAAAATCATGCATATATAGATATCCATGTGAGTTACGATAAGAATAGATAGGCAATCCAATATATAATGATAAGATCATGTGGAAATCAAATCCGAAACCATCAAGTTATTCAAAGACTCGGGGAAGACACTCTTAGGCAACCGAATACGCTCACAAGGGCTTGCATCTCACCGTTAGCGGTATAAGTTTGATAAGATTGAGACTCGACAGACAACCAAGTCAATTCATGCGATGATCACAGTAAATCCAACATATTATCATCCATTCACGAACCAAGACATTGACGGTGTCCAATCATGAAATGACCATGAATAATATCATGAAATTAACGCCATTCAAAGAAAACGACCCACAAGACGGACATCTTCACGGTTAAATAAACGCAACCTAGCACCGTGTGACAGGCGATGATTTTTAAAAGGCATTCCACGGGATAAAGCTTTCCCTGAACTCATACCAAGATGTTACTTTCGTATTATGTGCACTAATTTCTACGGTAGTTTAGGACGACGATAATAATACGGTCCTAGTCTAAACCTGGCCAGACTCTCGGAATAACGTGTTCCGATTCAACATGCGATAAACGTTTCGCATCCAAGACTCGGTCAATCATAGACGCCGAGTACCCCAAATTCGGTCGACATTCACGAAAAAGGCGGAAAAGAGCTCTAGCCACATAACAAGCGGTACGCTACATGCAAATAACACCACCTCGCAAGTACACAACATTTGACGGCCGGGTCGATCAACGCATAGCGTTCAACTCCCAACAACGTCGTCGTATGCCCACTACACATGAAATTAAGCAGTAGGATACCTATCCGTTCCGACATTCCAGCCTTACGAACGGGAAGGTAGCCAAGGAAATGAGAATACAAAGCACAAGACAAAATAGTGCTCAAACCGTATCATTTGTGAAAACGACTCAAAGGGGGAACATACCAAAAACCGTCACAAAACATGTGATACAAGCGAATGAAATATCATATACCCAAAACATGAATCAATTACAGGAACCCAAGCATTCGACAAGTTTAAGAAGCATAATAAATAAGAAACATAGATAACTCTCCAAAACAACAAGTTTGGAAACTAACTTAAACAAGGGTTCACTTCAAACTGTCATAACTAGAGTTCTAGATATGGGAATTCAGAAATTCCAAGTCGAGGGGATAGCGTATCCTCTTACGGCTCCAACGAGTGGTCACAAGCCCAAAACAAGCAAGTAACGAAGGAGATATGAGCATTCTACCAAAAAGGGTCGGTGCTGTGAATTTGCACAAGTCACCCGAGAACAACAAACACCAATTCTATCATTTCCAATTCTCCTAATTCACTTCTAATAATTATCAACAATCAATATTCATCATCAACAATCATCAAATAACAACAATCATAAATCATAACATGATTTCTAAGCTTCTAATCATATTATAAATACGAATTCTAACATAGAAATCATATAAAACACGTAAATGATACCGAGTAACCCTTCACCGTTACCTTTACGCGTCTTTAATCGATTACTAAGCCTTCCTAGTAGTCTCCACCTACAATTAGGCAATATAAGATGAATATACTTCACCTTGAGAAAGACGGATAATTTAAAAAGCGAGAAAGAAGGTAATTTTATTACCAATACGGATAGAGGAAGCTAAGAGGGGAAGAATAAGACGAACTTACGTGAATTCCGTCAAAGAACGAATGCGGTATGATGATTATAAGATCGGATCAAAGAGGGTTTTAGGTTTTGGTGGTTTGATGAGGAAGAAGGAGATGTTGAGTTGTGAGGGAAAATAGGTTATGAGGGAGTATAAGTAAAGGGTGAGTCGGAAAGTCAACGAAAGTCAAAGGCGGCTTAAAAGTCAAGAAAAGTCAAAGACGACTCAAAAGTCACGAAAAGTCAAAGACGACTCAAAAGTCAAGAAAAGTCAAACTCGACTCAAAAGTCAAGAAAAGTCAAACTCGACTCAAAAGTCAAGAAAAGTCAAACTCGCCTTAAGACGGGATTTTCATGGAATCTCACAGAAATTCCAAATACGAACTCGGAAATTATAAATTCGACTCGAAACATAAAAAGCTAATTTAAAACTTAAATTCGCTGAAAAGATTTCGTAAAATATTTCTACTAGAAAAATGGGGTACATTTCCGGGTGTTACAATCACCCCTCATTTTAAAAAGTTTCGTCCTCGAAACTTGAGAGTAGAAAACAAAAGTATCAAGGACAAGAATCGGTTTTCAAAATTAGTACGAAAACTTTTACAAGGGCAACACTTAAGAAACGAGGTTCATCTCGAAAACAGTTTAAAGAAACTTTTCCTAAGTGTGAAACTTTACTTACGGATCTCAAGAGTGCCCGTTGCGAACGAGAACTCTAATTATCCAAATCAAATCAATGTCGAAATAGTGAAATAAAAAATCAAACAAACGTTAGTAAGTGCAGGACTAGTTATCAGACGTCTCCAATAACAAGTGCAAACATCCAACCAAACGCAAAATCCGAATATAAAAGTAAAAGAAATCCATTTTCTCCAAAAAGAGGGAACACAAACCATCTTTAGACTTCTTTGAAACGTTGAATTAGAAATATAATAAGGAAATTTGAAAGTTTTATCAAAGATAAAATCAAATAACACGACATTACACGTACATGGAGCGACTCGAACATAAAGTTCACAAATCACGATAACAAAATATATACAAAACACGCAAAAATAAAACAAATCGAACTCTTAGGGATATGAAGAATCACGATGAAGTCGGCAGGAAGATCTACAAGAATTCGACATCACTTACTCTACTAATAAACCAAATCCTCAAGAGAATACAATTTACCCATTTTGCAACTCATCATTATCAATCATCAGAATTCCTACATAAATACTTCATATGTGACACCCTCAAATTTGCGGAAAGAAAAAAAAAATAATTTAACTGAATAAAATATGAGAATACATAATAAGGGTGTCTTAAATACAAAGGTTCATAATGAAAAGGAAATAAAATTTTACATAAGAATTATACAAGACGGGAGACATATCTCCCGTATAAATACAGAATTAAAAGAGTGTATAATAATATACAATCTAAGAACCGAATATAGGTCCAAGGTAGATACTTCGCTCGCTAGCTCGTCAATGTACCCAATGTATGCATCACAAACCTGCCAACCGCATTAAATATAAACACGGAAGCCACAGTCAGTGGGGAGTAACTCCGAGTTCTCCAAGCCACGAAATGTCGAGTTTAATTAAACATGAATAACATAAAAGCAATGTATATGGAAAATACAAAACTTAACATATATGATATGCTTTTCATGTTATGAAACAAATAACTAACATATAACCTGTCATGTGAATCCGTTATCAATCTATAGCAAGAGTTAGGGAAGCTGGTATTTTAGCTCAGAGGTTCCTCTTTGAAACATGGCCATGATACCCTCGACCCTAATCAACACATAATCATGTGAATCAGTTAACAACCGGTAATCCAAACTCTATCAACCTTAGCCGGCTTGCATCTCACCTTCTAAGATTCATAGAATCATACAAACATGAACGACCAATCCGTCTAGAAACAGGCATAAGTTCTTAGTACAGTCAATAGAAGACTTCTGTAACTCGAGTCTATACCACGAGGTAGGATATACTTATATATTTAGGCTCAGCGGGTACCCTAATAACATGGCCAAAATACAAAGCACACATCTAGGCTCAGCGGTTACCTTTAAAACATGGCCCAGATCCAAAGCACATATCTTAGCTCAGAGGTTACCCTAATAACATGGCCAAGATACATCTCTACCCTAAACCTAGACTGCGCAAACCTAGAGAAATGCGAAGATCCATCGCATTCAGACCCATGATACAATCACATGATTCCCCCTAAGAGACCACCCACGGTTGGTAGTACTACAGCTGGCTCCATTTCCCAAAGTGGAAGGGAAAACAATGGCAGCCATGCCCCCCGGACTTGGGAGGATCACCAAGCCGGGAAACACAAAAGCTACAAGCGGGTATGTAAACTCCATATGCTCGTTAAAGATTAGTAAGGCCTTATCCAATGTAATGGCCAAGATTACTCATTTTAGACATTAGAATGGTCAAGAAAGACATGAAAAAAAAAAAAAAAGGAAAAAAAAAAAAAAAACAAAAAAAAAATAAAAAAAACAAAAGGGTAAGAAGAAAAAAAAAAAAAAAAAAAAAAAAAGAAAAATAGGACATAAAAGAGACAAACAAAAAAAAGAATAAAAAAAAAAAAGAAAAAAAAAAAAAAAAAAATAAAAAAAAAAAACAAAAAAAAAAAAAAAAAAAAAAAAAAAAAATATGTACCAAAAACAAACAAAAAAAAAAAAAAAAAAAAATAAAAAAATAAAATAACAAAAAAAAAAAAAAAAAAAAAAACAAGTATAAAAAGTAACAAAAAATAAATACTCATACTTCCTATGGGTACTTAGTCAACACGACACCAACATATTAAATCAAACAGGCACGGGGAAAACTTCCTATCATGTGACTAATTGCCACAGTACATCATATTCAAATATCATATCGCCTATATCTACTAAGGCTCATTCATTCATCATTAAATAAACCTGACCTGAAGACAAATCCCCGAACCGGCCCGCGACAGGTCATCAGTCAAAAAGGGGCTTGATAGATCTTAGTTTGGACCAAAACCCGTTTGGTCAAACGGCGAGAAAAAGAAGTCTTAGCCATCGAGGCCTTGAACATAAGAATATTACATTTTCATGCTCTATTTCATTTCTATTCTAACATGTGAATATTAACTTCATACGAAAACCCGCTTGACTTACATGATATCAAATTAAACTAAAATCTCGTATTATACTTTCTAACATGTGAGAAATAATAATATAATGAAAAGCTTTTAATTAAATAATTTACTTATTAAAATTTCCCACTTGCTAAATATTACAAAACACGATAAAATAACAATACTCAAAAACCGTCACAAGTCCAAGGGGACCCACGGTTCATTTTTGGACCGGGTTTGTTCCTCATTTCTAAGAACCGTTTCTTAATATTTCCCGCATGCTTAACATATTTAAAACCCGTCAAAACAACAACAAAACAATCAAGTATCGACAAAAACCCAAAGAACCAAAACACGAACCAACCAGACCGGGCTGGACCGGGTCTGAACCGGCCTGAACCGGCCTGGTTTGGCCCGGTTTTCCAGCCACCAAAACAGCCCCCATAACCGGCCAACCCCAACAACAACTCTAAATTATTTCTAACATGTTTTTAATTAACAAACAACCATTTTAACAATCACCATACAAAAATCATGATTATAAACAAATCATTCAAATATGTCAAGAACACAAAACATGTCATAAAAATTCCATACAACATACAAATCATTACTACTTATCATGTTATTACCAACAATCATAAATAACAATAAAATGAACAAAAACAAAAGGTATGTAACATTAATTCGTCGAGTAACTCGGAATCGTTACCTTAGCTAGCACAAAATCAAGTAGCACCAAAATATAAGAACTAAGAAATAAGAAACCCGTCTTCTAGTCTTCTCCTAAAATATACGAGTCACCAAACTCGTCTTCAAAATCTTCCCCTATAAGAAATGACAAGAATAACTTTATTAGAACTAAAACTTGATTTTCCATAATTAAAGCGTTGAAAACGATTTTGTCGGAATTGAAAATAAACCGTACTTGAAGATGGAGAGCGAAGAGGAGATTCTAGAAATATAAGTTAGGACGGATTTAATTAAGAAATGAAGGTTTTATGATGATTTTGCTCAAGAACGACGAAGAACGAATGGAGAACGACGAAGAACGAAAGAAGAACGATGAAGAACGATTAATTAGATCTTAATTTGATTTATTGTAAAATGAAAAGTTGTTAGTGAGTAATGGTGAGGTTGGGTCGTGTACATATAGAAGAAATAATGAGTCGGGTTTTGAAATTGTTGTTACGGAATTGACTCGGGTTTAATAATTATATTACGGTAATTAATTAGATATTAAGTTAATTAAACTAAATATCTAGATATTATGTTATTGTAATGAAAAGAAAGAAAATATCATGGCCTAAGAGAGGAGAAAGGAGCCGTGTGGTTTGAGATGAATCGGGTCTGTTTTTCAAGCGATTTGCGTAATTTCAGTTGACGGATCGATAAAGTAATAAATATCTAAGATATTATTATTAGATTAATCAAAATAATGAAAATATCCAAAAGTGAGTGGAAAAAGATGACATGGGCGTGTGACTCATGCCAACGTCGGGTTTCGGGTTTGTTTCGGGATTTACGATGACTCGGGAATAGTTAAATGATGTTCGGGATTAAACCGTAAAAGTTATTCTTTAAATTCCGAATAAATTCAAAATAATTATATTAAATTATGATAAATCTAAATAAATCTTAATAAAAATAAATTAAAAATATTATTTTTTTCAATAAAATTTCGGTCTTCAAACTTACAAGGCGAGTCGGGAAAAAGTCAACGAAAGTCAAAGTTGACTGAAAAACGGGATTCTCATGGAATCTCTCAAAAATTCCAAATACGAACTCGGAATTTCAAAATTCAACTGGAAACAATAAATTCCACTTTAAAACTTAAACAGGCTGAAAAGTATTCGTAAAATATTTTCACTAGAAAAATAGGGTACTTTTCGGGTTGTTACAAATTGTGGTTTCCTTTTGCTTAAGTCAACTTGTCCTCGTCCAAGGCAGGTCTTATCTAAATTCTAATAAGAGTAGGGAGTCCCAAGGAGCAGCAACACATCCAGGCAAAGCAAAAAGGCAATAAGAACAACAGATTTCCATTTCAGGAAAACTCCAAAACTACTTTATTTGCTTTTTGTTCAGTCTGTTTTTGTGTCTTGTGTCTGTTCTTTATAGTTGTTGAGCTCGTCCTATTATGAGGCTCTTAATTAGTGTCAGTAGTAGTAGTTTGAATCCTAAGTTGGCCCTTGGATGATCTGTACATCCAATGGCTCACAAGTTATCAGCCTCTCTATATAAGGAGGTATTGTATGTTTATTTCAGATAGACTTTTATGAATGAATGAACTTTGAGAAATCCCTCAAATCTATAAAACTTGTGCTAAGAGCTGTAGTTTGAAACAAGCCTGATACATCTTCAAGGTGTTTGATCAGTGCCTTGTCTTGTGAGTCAAGTTATATCTGTGCATTGTTGTGGTTAACTTGCTTGCTGTTGAGTCTAGTCTAGGGTGTTTGTGCTTTGCTGTAACACTTGAAAACTGTCTCTAAAACCAGTCTTTGAGTCCTTTCTCTTGTGCCTTGCTGTAGAGGAGTGTCTCTAAGTCATATCCCTTGAGTTTTCAGCTAAACAATTCACCCTCTCTAAACCAACATCCATTGTTACTTAACATTGTTCTCAGTTTTAGTCAAGCTAATCAAGTTTCCTTAAAACTTGTAAGCCTTAGTAGTTTACACTCCAAATTGGTTATCGGAGCTTTGGTTGAGAGTCTTAGTGAGTTCATTTTCCCTAACTACATTTAAAAACACAAAAATAGCCCAATGAGTGAAGAGAGACTGGCAGGAGTAGAAGCAAGGATGGAGGATCTGCCTGGGATTGTAACCACCCTAACCAGAACCCTTGACGAGGTAATAGGCAACCATTTGCTTGCTGGAGGAAGAGGCAGAGGGCGTGGAAGAGGCCAAGGAGGAGGTAGAGGAAGGCCACCTGATGATGAAGAGTATCCAGACTCAGATGACTCAACTAGAAGCAGAGCTTCCATCCACAGGCACATAGATAAGCATCTTAAGGTAGATATTCCTGAGTTTTCTGGTAGTCTTAATCCTAATGATTTGTTAGAATGGCTAAGAGAAGTAGAAAGGATCTTTGAGTACAAAGGATAAAATGATTCTAAGTCTTTTAAAGTAGTCATCCTTAAACTGAAAGGGTATGCTTCCCTTTGGTATGAAACTATGAAAGGGTTAAGGGCTAGGGAAGGTAAAGAACCCATCAAGTCTTGGACTAAACTGAAAAAGAAACTACTAGACAAGTTTGTTGCTAAGGACTACACCCAGGATCTGTTTATCAAATTGTCTAAGTTGAAACAAGGAGACAAACCTGTTGAATCTTACCTGAGAGAGTTTGAACAACTCACCTTGCAGTGTGATATAAATGAGAAACCTGAGCAAAGGATTGCTAGGTACTTAGAGGGTCTAGATAAGAGTATTGCTAACAAGGTTAGGATGCAACCTCTGTGGTCATTGGATGATGTTGTCAACTTATCTCTGAGAATTGAAAAGATAGGGAAGACTAAGCCTAGTACACCAAAACCTGTTAGGCCTTTTCAAACCAGACCTTACAATGGGTTGAGAACCATGGATACCCCTAAGACAGCACCCCCACCTACCTTAGACAAGGGAAAGGGCATCATGGGTCAAAAGCCAAGCACTTCTTTGACAGAGAATAGAATTAGGTGCTTCCAATGTCAAGGCTATGGACATTTCAGGAAGGATTGCCCTTCTAAGAAGACCTTAACTATAATGGAGGTTGAGGCTTGGGAGAAAGAAGGTCTAGTTGAATATGAAAGGGATGAGCCTGAGGTTGAAGAAGTGATGAGTGAGGAAGAAGAGTCAAGTCAGGAGGAAATAGTGGCACTCCCTGACACAGGGCACAACTTGGTCCTATGGAGAGTAATGCATTCACAACATATACCATTGGAGGAGGATCAAAGGTCCCTCATTTTCAGAAGCAGATGTACCATACAAGGGAGTGTTTGTAACCTTATTATAGATGGAGGTAGTTGTACCAATGTGGCCTCTGTTACTATGGTTGATAAGCTGAAGTTGAGCACTCAAGAACACCCTCATCCCTATAAGTTGAGATGGTTGAGTAAGGGAGTAGAGGTTAAGGTGGATAAGCAATGTATGGTCCCTTTCTCCATTGGAAGTGTGTACAAGGATGAGGTATTGTGTGATGTGGTTCCAATGGATGCCTGTCACTTGCTATTAGGAAGGCCATGGGAGTTTGACAAAAGCTCCATACACCAAGGAAGAAGCAACACCTATTCCTTCCAGCATGGGAGCAGGAAGGTGACATTAGCCCCCTTGCCACAACATCAGAAGAGCTTTGGGAGTCCTAGTATGGCTGAAGATTTTAGTGGAGTCTTGTTTCTATCTGAGTCAGCAATGGTCAAAGAATGTAGTGAAGAGCAACCTATATTAATGCTTCTATCAAAAGAAGTTCAGGAAGAGGAGACTAAGGTAATCCCTACAGAAGTTAAGCCCCTCATTGATCAGTTCAAGGAAGTGTTTCCAGATGAACTTCCTGATGGCTTAACCCCTTTGAGAGGGATTGAACACCAGATAGACCTTGTGCCAGGTTCTGTACTACCTAATAGACCAACATATAGGTGTGATTCCAAGGCTACACAAGAGCTGCAGAAACAAGTTGGAGAGTTGATGAGTAAAGGGTTTGTAAGGGAGTCATTAAGTCCATGTGATGTGCCTGCTTTATTGGTTCCTAAGAAGGATGGGACTTGGAGGATGTGCATAGATAGCAGGGCTATCAACAACATCACAGTCAAGTATAGGTTCCCTATACCTAGGCTTGATGACATGTTGGATGAGCTGAGTGGCTCAAGGTTCTTTTCTAAGATTGATTTGAGGCAAGGATACCATCAATTGAGAATCAGGGAGGGAGATGAGTGAAAGACAGCCTTCAAAACAAAGCATGGCCTTTATGAGTGGCTTGTCATGCCCTTTGGCCTGTCAAATGCCCCAAGTACCTTCATGAGATTGATGACATAAGTACTTAGGCCTTGCCTAGGGAGATTTGTGGTGGTATACTTTGATGATATCCTCATCTACAGCCAGAGCAAGGGTGATCATTTGAGGCATCTTGAGGCTGTGTTTGACATACTTAAGGAGAGTAAGCTCTTTGGGAAGCTTGAGAAATGCACCTTCATGACTGAGGAAGTCAAATTTCTAGGATATGTGATATCTGGTAGAAGCATTTCAGTTGATTAAGATAAGATCATTGCAGTGTAGTCTTGGCCTATCCCTAAGAACATTACAGAAGTGAGAGGGTTTCATGGCCTAGCCTCTTTCTATAGGAGGTTAATTAAAGATTTTAGCACTATTGCAGCACCCCTCACTGAATGTATGAAGAGAGGAGAGTTCACTTGGACTGAGAATGCCTTGCAGGCTTTCAAACACATGAAGAAGCTCTTGTGCAGTGCACCTATCCTCAGGTTACCAAACTTTGATTGCCTATTTAAGGTTGAGTGTGATGCAAGTGGAGTGGGGATTGGAGCTGTCCTCATCTAAGAGAAGAAACATGTAGCCTACTTTAGTGAAAAGCTAAGTGGTGCCAAGCTGAACTATTCTACATATGATAAAGAGTTCTATGCTCTTGTCAGAGCTCTAAGACATTGGAGTCATTACCTGAAGCCCAAGCCTTTTGTCCTACACTCTGATCATGAGGCATTGAAGTACATAGGAGGTCAACATAAGCTCTGTCATAGGCATGCTAAGTGGGTGGAGTTCGTCCAGTCATTCACCTTTTCTAGCAAATACAAGGAGGGCAAGCAAAGTGTGGTGGCTGATGAAAGTCCATAGACCTTAATTAGACTCCTCTAATTATTTACTAAATTACTTTTTAATTTAGTTTATAATGATCTATGTAACATGCATGCAAATATGAAGACATTTATATAAGAGAAGAAATTTCCTCACATTGGTATGGAAAATATAAGGGCACAACAAGAACTCTTTCTTGTTGATCTTGAGCTACAAATATGGTTGAACACAAATAATCTCCAAAGTAGAAGATCTCCTCTTAGTTGCACCAAGATGAACCAAACAATCTACCCTTATTATTAACTATATAATAAGATAGATAATATACTACTAATATTAGACTATATTACTACACTAGTAATACTTAGGAAATATTAGTATATGAGAGTTGTAGTGAGAAGATGAGTTTTGAGAGATGAATGATAAAATAAGTAAGAATGAAGAAGTGAATAAATTGAACAACAATTGCTCAATTTATAGCCATAAGGGCCGGCTCATTCATCACCCAAGAGTGACTTTTTTTCTTCTTATTTTATTGCCATGTAAGGTGGTAATGTGTTGTAGTGAATAAAATGATATCATGTTAACTATTCATGTCATAAGCATATGTTGCTTGTGAGTATGAATAAGAACAACCATCATCACCATTTGACTTCACCATAACCGGCCATGTGAGCCTCCATTTGATCCATTTTGATTTTTGATATTTGTCCCACAAATACTTATTAATCATATGCTTAATTATCTTGTATAATTAAGTGTTAATTTGATCATATAACAATTATATGACACAAATAAATGAATAGTATGTACTTAACATTTTAAGTAGTATTCTACCATTATATCAATATATAATGGGTCCCACAATGCTTAGTTAATTTATTTTACAACTCTTTGTAAATATAATTAACTAATTACCTCTATCTCAAAACCTCAACTAATTTAGTAATTTAACGATTAATTACTAAGTTAAATCTTATTTAATCATATTAAAATAAGATATACATTTATTAGTCAATTATCGCATAATTGAAAAATAAACTTAATCGAATTTGAGTTCTTAACTCAATTTCTAACAATTAACTCTCATACATATCGAATATATGTAATGGACTAATTAACTGTATCATATACAAAATAATTAGTTACTATTTGGATTTCATCCTATAGGTGTGACCGAAAGGGATCAGTTGATCACCGCCGGCATCACACATAACGGCAACTCTAGTCAGCCAACCGTTATTGATTTAGTTAATCAACTGACTAATCATATATATAGTCCCAATAAATATCCCCAATTATATTCCATAATAATATTTATTATGTGGCGCACTATTGTGGAGGACACCTACTCCAACAATCTCCCACTTGTCTGACACAAGTGTGCGTCACCGATTCTCTTGTCTCTTTATCTCATCTCCCACTCAACGCAAGGTGTCTTCCAGGTCGCACTTGCGATTGACAATATCTATAGTGGTTTTCTCGATAGGGAGAGTAACTGTCTGACCTGAAAATCTACCATAGATCTCTTTCCGAGCGTGGCCACGCATTTACAGTAACTACTCCTCGAGTGGCCTAAAGATGTTTTACCCAACGTGGGTGGACAATTCCTGTTGATCCATCTACTCTGTATGATGCAGATCACCATGATCCAGAAGAAGTCCATCGGCCTCCTTTTACGGCACGACCTAGAACATCAACCAAAACCAATCGGAAACTGCACCGACTCAGATAGACGGTCGGCAGTCAAAAGAATCGACTTATAGGAATAAGATAGAAGACCCTGCCACGACCAGGCATCAAATAATTGATTTAAGGGTCTCTACCATGTCACTGTCCGACAGAGTGTCTTACAGTCTGTCTATGTAAACGACCAGTCATCTCCATGACCCCATGGTGCTGAACCAACCATCGATCGACTTACAATCTAGTCATTTCGAGACGTCACCTCAGTTGAGTGACTAGGGACTAAATACTAAGTTCGTCCTATTCACTTGAATAGGGTCCAACAATCTATTCGGATAAACAAAGTATTAAATTTAGTCAAACTAAATAAAAGAGTTTAAAATAAAACTCGAACAATGAATGCCATTATCATATATGAAATAATTAATACAACATTCAATTATTACATATTACATAATCTAAAGGAATTCTGGCACACGTCTCAATCCCATTGTGACGACATGACCATCATGCTTAGCCTTTGATAAAGGCTTGGTTAAAGGATCAGCAATGTTGTCATCTGTCCCAACCTTACAAATGTCAATTTCCTTTCTGTCCACGTAATCTCTAATTACATGATATTTCCTAAGTACATGTCTAGACTTGTTACTAGACTTGGGCTCTTTTGCCTGAAAAATAGCCCCATTGTTATCACAATAAATTGTGATAGGATCTTTGGCAGTAGGGACTACTGATAGTCCTTCCAAAAATTGCCGAATCCACACAGCTTCCTTTGCAGCTTCAGACGCTGCCAGGGTACTCTACTTCTGTTGTAGAATCCGCTGTAACGCTTTGCTTGAAACTCTTCCAGCAAACAGCTCCTCCATTCATCATATAAACGTAGCCGGATTGGGATTTCATATCATCCTTATCTGTTTGGAAACTGGCATCTGTGTAACCCTTTACACGTAACTCAGTCTCGCCTCCAAACACTAAAAACGAATCCTTGGTCCTTCTTAAGTACTTAAGGATGTTCTTTACGGCTATCCAGTGACTCTCACCTGGATTTGCTTGGTAACGACTTGTCATGCTCAAAGCATATGCAACGTCGGGACGAGTGCACATCATAGCATACATGATTGATCCAACAGCTGATGCATAACGGATCAATTTCATGCGTTCAATTTCCTCGGGTTTCGTAGGGCACTCTGACTTGCTCAAAGTGATCCCACTTCCCATAGGAATAAAGCCTCTCTTAGAGTCTTTCATGTTGAACCGATCAAGGATCTTATCAATATAAGTCTCTTGACTTAATGCTAGTATCCTTTTAGATCTATCCCTATAGATCCGGATACCTAAGATGCGCTGGGCCTCTCCTAAGTCTTTCATTTGGAAATGTATTCCTAGCCACTCCTTTACAGAAGTGAGCATTGGAATATCATTCCCAATGAGTAGTATGTCATCTACATACAAGACTAGAAAAGTTACTTTACTCCCACTAAACTTCATGTATAAACACGGTTCCTCGACACTTCGAGTGAAACCATTTTGTTTAATTACATGATCGAAACGATGATTCCAACTCCTGGATGCTTGCTTAAGACCATAGATGGATCTTTTAAGTTTGCATACCTTCTTAGGGTTTGATGGATCCACAAAACCTTCAGGTTGTGTCATGTACACTTCCTCTTCTAGAATCCATTCAAGAAGGCGGTTTTGACATCCATTTGCCAAATCTCATAATTATGAAATGCGGCAACCGCTAATATAATCCTTATGGATCGAAGCATGGCGACTGGGGCGAAGGTTTCGTCATAGTGAAGACAATGAACTTGGGGTGAAAACCTTTTGCCACCAATCTAGCTTTATAAACATCATTAATGTTTGTCTATGCCACTTTGTGATCTTATAGATCCACTTACACTGAAGAGGTCGTACTCCTTAGGTAAATCAACCAAGTCCCATACTGATTGTCGTACATAGAATCCATTTCGGATTGCATGGCTCCTAGCCATAGCTTTGAGTCGGGACTAGAAATGGCTGCTTTGTAGGTAGTAGGTTCGTTACTTTCAAAAAGTAACACATTATAGTCATCACCTTCCTCTATAATACAAAGGTATCTATCAGGTGGATGACTAATTCTGCTTGACCTCCTAGGTTCCGAAGGAATAATTACCGTACCAGACGAAGAGGGAACGTTTTCCTCGTCATCCTTTTCGGTTTGTGGCTCTTGGACTTCATCAAGTTCAAATTTTCTCCCACTCTGTCTTTTAGAAATAAAATGATTTTCTAAAAAGACTGCATCACCAGACACAAACACTTTGTCCTCGTGTTTATTGTAGAAGTAATAAGCACGTGATTCCTTTGGATATCCTACAAAAAGACATTTGTCAGATTTGGGTGCGAGTTTATCGTCAGACTTATTCTTAACAAAAGCCTCGCATCCCAAAATTCTCATAAATGACAAATAAGGAACTTTTCCTGTCCATATCTCATATGGAGTCTTGTTTGCCGCTTTAGTCGGGCTTCGATTTAGTGAAATATTGCAGATAAGATAGCAAAACCCCAAAAATAATCAGGAAGCTCTGTTAGACTCATCATAGATCGAACCATATCTAATAAAGTTCGATTTCTCCTTTCGGATACACCGTTTAATTGAGGTGTTCCAGGAGGAGTCCATTGTGATACTATACCACAATCTTTCAGGTGTGAATCAAATTCATGGTTCAAGTATTCACCACCACGATCGGATCGTAGGGTTTTAATCTTTTTATTCAATTGGTTTTCTACTTCATTTTGAAATTCTTTGAATTTTTCAAAAGCATCACTTTTATGCCTCATCAAGTAGACATATCCATATCTACTCAAGTCGTCGGTAAAAGTAATGAAGTAGTGATAACCACCTCTAGCACGGATAGTCATTGGACCGCATACATCCGTGTGTATAAGTCCTAATACTTCACTTGCTCGTGTTCCTTTTCCAGTAAAAGGAGCACGAGTCATCTTACCTAGAAGACAAGATTCGCATATGCCATAAGATTCGTAATCGAATGGTTTGATTACTTTAGATGAAACAAGTCTCTTTATGCGTCGTTCGTTTATGTGCCCTAAACGACAATGCCAAAGGTATGATTGATTAGGTTCACCTGTTTTGAGCTTCTTGTTTTCTACATGATAGACCTCTTTTGCAATATCTAGAACATAAATACCTCCAATAGAAATGGCCTCGCCATAAACCATTTCATTAAAAGCAAAAGTACAACAGTTGTTCTTAATACAAAATGAAAAACCTTCCATGTCTAACACGGAAATGGAGATAATGTTCTTGGTAAGAGTTGGAACATAATAGCAATCATTTAAATACAACTCTAAACCATTAGGCAAAAGAAGAACGTAGGTGCCCACGGAAACTGCGGCTACCTTAGCTCCATTTCCCATGCGTAGGTCCACGTCACCCTTGGCTAGTGCTTGCACGTCCCTTAACCGGTTTCTTTTATGGAATTGTGGTAGATCTACACTTCCCTTTTAAAACGATACGAGATATATTTTATCAAAAAGATAGAATTTGAAATATTAATAAAATAGCCATAATATTCTAGAGCGTTCCGACTCGGTGTTTTAAAACGGTTTCTAGAAAATTAAGCGGTTTAGGACCCAGAGTGTAAATGAACTCTAATGACTATCAAAACGACCGTAAGGGTGCGTAGATGACGACCAAGGGGTAGACAACAAGTTTTTGAGCTATCACTTGTTGATAAAATTACGAACTGTTATATATCGTTCCGCTTATCAAACATGCGACCCAATCATCACTGGGTGGTTGGCGGAAGGTGTAGAACTGAGGAATCTACACTTACTTACATCATATTGTTTCTCCTCCCTATTCATCCTTCTCACATTCCAAAACCCTAGATTCATTGGGGATTGATGTTTGAGGGATCAATACAAACTAGACTTACCTCCACTGTGCCTATGCATGTCTTGGATGAACGGAGCCCACTAAGAACCTCCATATATGTTGGTTGTATCTGCGTGGTTTTGCTGACAGTGACACCTCCCTGTCTAGTTGGTCTAACAGGGGATACTACACATGTTGTACCAATTTTTGTCATTAGTGTTTATCATTATCTTGCATCTTTTGTCTGTCTCTATCTGTTGCACTGGTAGCCTGAGGAATAACTGGCCGGCCAACAATATGAGGTTTGAAAGGTTTTCCAAACCTTTTGCACTGCCTTAGGTTTGTTCCCTGTGTTCCTATAGTTAAGTTGTTCATGCCCAATTTTTTTACATTTAGCACATATAGTAGGCTTCCATTCATATTCAGTATTAACCTCAATAATCTTTATTTTGTCAGGAAAATCTTGCCCCAATTGAAGTTCAACCATAACCCTAGCGAAACCAAATCTGGTTTTGGATTCAGTTGGTATATCACTCTTGAAATATCTCCCAATGAGTCCAGCCAGTTTAGGAAGAATATTACCCCAACATTTTAGAGGCAGATTAAGCAATCTGATCCAGGCAGGTACCACCTTAACCTCTTCTTTATTCAATTCAACATCAGGTTGCCATTCTCTTAGGATCAGAGGTTTATTATCAAAGAGATAATATCCACTGTCTAACAGTGCTTTTTTCATTTCTTCAATATTAAAGCGGGCTAGGAAAATTCCATTTGGGAGAAAGGATAATTTATCCACTTTATACTTACTCCAAATTATTTTCAGGTATCCTTCCATCACTTGCCATGGAGGGTTGGCTCCCACAACAAAACCATACACTGCTTGATTCCAATACTCGTGTTCTCCTTGCACATCATTATCAGAGAGTTGGAAAAACTCTTTTTCTTTCTCTTCCACTTTGATAGTTCGTGAACCACTTTCTGCAACCAAGGTCCCTAATTCGTACCATTGTCCTCATTAAAATAGTCAACAACTTTATCAACAAAGCCAAAATCCATGTCAAATGGATGTGCGATGTGAGGCTCGCATGCCGTTGAGTGGGATGCGTCGTGAGGCTCGTTAACCGCTTGAATGAGGGTTGTGTTGTGAGGCTCGTCAGCCGCTGAAAAGATATCATATGTAAGAATCTGCATGTCTTTGTTTTCAGGCGAACTCTCGTCGGGAAACTTATATAATGAAAGAAATTTACGAAACTTGATATATGGAAGACTCTGTCCGGATTGAATCATTTCGAGGAATCTGCGCGGTTGTGGCGACCAAAATTATGGTAATAAAAGATGGGCCCACGGATTGTATGTCCGAAAGGTAGGTCCTTCCCGATATTATAACATCATGTGACGGTTTTGAAGTATGTCAAAGCGCGGGTATATGGAAGACTCTGTCATGATCGAATCATTCCGGGGGATCTGCTCGGTTGTGGCAAGCAATATCTTGATGATAAAAGACGGGCCCACAGATTGTATTTCCGAGAGGTGGGTCCCTGCATTAGGATCCATTATAGAGCTTAACTCCTATTTCCTATGATCAAATACAACATGAAATTTGCTCAATACAAAGACACCTATTCTAGCTAAAGAATCTCAAAATACATTACACTTATTCTCTGAGACTTACAAACGGGATACTCAATCAACTAGAGGAAAGATGAAGCAACCATGAGTTAAGAATTGATTAGGAATCTCAAGGAGAACACGAGAATAATCAGGCACGAGATTACCTGAGAGAAACGTTGCAAATAATGAGGTCATAAGCAAGATACAAGGTCTATGGCAGATATGAGAATGCGATTTCTTAAATATCAATGCCGACAAAACTTCCAAGAATGGGAATGGAAACAGATAATGGTATGAGTAAGGGTTTAAGGTTTAATCCACAAAATTGTTTCCTCCAAACTTAGGGCTATAGCAAAACAACTTATCCCGATAACAAAGGTCTCTCACAAGTGACCATGCACTGAAATTATCAAGGAAACAAGCACAATGTAGACAAAAGAAGCTAAGCTTAGGACACTCAAAATTTGTTCTGTTTTGTTTGGACTGAATGCTGAAAGAAAGAGATAGAACCATAACCAAAGCACAAAGCCAATGGTTGAGGGTTGAACCTTGATCCCAGCACACAGCTAAGGGTCTAAGCTCACTTCCAAGCACACAGCAAAGGAAGTTTCTCAAGCACACACCCAAGAGATAATAACAGAAACAAAGGTTTCAGTTTTTGTGTTTACTTCAAATCTGCCTTTCATTCATTAGCAATAGGCCTTATATAGGCAATGAGATTACATCTTACTCTTTCATTACATCCTAGGGCCATAATTGCCTTACAAAAGAAACAGAAAAAACAGCTACATTGTTCAGAACTAAAGCAATAAAGTAGAAAAGCAGTTCTAATGAGACAATCTGACTTAATTGATTAGTTTAGGTGGATCTGGTGAAAGAGTGGACTTTCAGGCTTGATTATTAAGCCACACTAGAGTGGGATGAGTGCCAAAGGTTCTGCTAGAGGACCCTCGAGCTGGTTTGTTCAAAATAGGAAAGTCTGATAGTGACATTTGAACTACTGCAAAAAGGCTGAATTCTGGACAGTTTGAGCTTGTCCCTAAGCTAACTTTTGTTGTGTGCATTTCGTGGAGAAGAATTCCTGGACAAAGTTGTAGAGGACCCTCCCTAGGACCAAGATTGATCATTGGTTAGGTTTTTTTGAGTGTGTAAGGTCCCCATGGACCCTGTTTAGAAGGACTGTGACAGACTGGTTGTGGCTGAGGGTTGTTGATGTTGTGTTGGGTTTGTTTTGTTGTTGGCTGGTTGTTGTCTTGGCTAAGACTTGGCATGTGGATGGCTAGGCATTGTTCTTGTTAGTGGGGTGTTGTTTTTGTTGGCATGAAATGGTTGTTACTTGGGCTCAATAAGGCATTGTCATAGCTAGTCATGGTGTTGGCTGCATTGTTGTTGTTGTCTTGAGCTTGTGTCTTGCCTTGATCATGTACTTGGAGTGTAAACTACTAAGGCTTAGAAGTTAAGGAAACTTGATTAACTTGACTCAAACTGAGAACAATGGCAAGTAATAAATGGATGTTGTTTTAGAGAGGGTGAATTGTTTAACTGAAAACTCAAGGGATATGACTTAGAGACACTCCTCTACAGCAAGGCACAAGAGAAAGGACTCACAGATTGGTTTTAGAGACAGTTTTCAAGTGTTACAGCAAAGCACAAACACCCTAGACTAGACTCTACAGCAAGCAAGTTAACCACAGCAAGGCATATATATAACTTGACTCACAAGACAAGGCACTGATCAAACACCTTGAAGATGTATCAGGCTTGTTTCAAACTACAGCTCTTAGCACAAGTTTGATAGATTTGAGGGATTTCTCAAAGTTAATTCATTCATAAAAGTCTAACTGAAACAAACATACAAGACGTCTTTATATAGAGAGGTTGATATCTTGTGAGCCATTGGATGTACAGATCATCCAAGGGCCAGCTTAGGATTCAAACTACTACTACTGACACTAATTAAGAGCCTCACAATAGGACGAGCTCAACAACTACAAAGTTCAGACACAAAACACAAAAACAGGCTGAATCAAAAAGCAAATAAAGCAGTTTTGAAGTTTTTCCTGAAATGAAAATCTGTTGTTCTTGTTGTCTTGTTGCTTTGCCTGGGTGTTTTGCTCCTTCTTGGGACTCTATACTCTTATTAGAACTTAGATAAACCTGCCTTGGGTGAAGACAAGTTGACTTAGACAAAAGGAAACCTCATCTGAACATGTACTGCCTCTGCTATGCTGCTCACTGGACTCTAGCTTGGGGTGTCTGTTTCATGAATTTTTGCTAGATTTCAAAAGGGTTTGTCCTGGGAAAACTTGTAGCTTAGAGAGTTGACTTGATGGTAGGCCATGGTGGGGGTGGTTGGGATGCCTTGGTGTACCTCCTAGCTGCAGGGTTTGTTGATTGGTCTGTCTAGGCCTGAATGGTTTTGTTTCTATCTTGTGTGGGTAATGTTGGTTGTGTTAGGGCTTGGCATGGGTTCATGAGCCCTGGACTGTCTTCCTCATTGGTGTGGCTTGTCTTGGCTTGATCTTGGCTTGTCATATCTTGTTGTTTGGACCTTGTAACTCGAGCTTCCATCTGAGGGGTCCTTGGGGTCAGGTTTGCCTTGTTTGTGGCTTGATCATCAAGGCCCCTTGGGTGAGTTCCTGCTACAGCCTCCCCAGGTTGAAAAGGGCTTGACCTCAAGCCTGTGTCTTCCTCTCCCTCAGAGTCTTCAAAGAAAGGACTAAGATCTCCAACATTGAATGTCCCATGGACTGCATACTCTCCTGGTAGATCAATTCTGTAGGCATTAGGACCTATCTTCTCTATGACTTGAAAAGGACCATCTGCTCTTGGCTCTAGCTTGTTCTTTCTCTTGGAAGGAAACCTTTCTTTCCTTAGGTTGATCCATACTAGGTCTCCTAGTGCAAAGTCTTTCTTGGTCTTAGGAACCTTGGCATTCTTCTTGTATAGATCATTAGCCTTCTCAATTTGTTTTCTGACTGATTCATGGAGTTTTAGCATTTGTTCCACCCTCTTCTTGGCATCATAGTGGATCTCTGACCTGCACACATTAGACAAACTCAAAGACATTAAGGGGTTAGTACCATACACCACTTCAAAGGGGGAGTGGCCTGTGGCTGCTGATGGAGCTCTATTGAAAGAGAACTCTGCTTGAGCCAACTTCAAGTCCCAATCCTTGAGAGATTTGCTGACTATACACCTTAAGATCCTTCCCAAGGTCTTGGTTGTCACCTCAGTTTGGCCATCAGTTTGAGGATGATGGGAGGTACTAAACAACAACCTAGTGTTAAGCAGCTTCCACAATGTTCTCCAGAAATGACTCATAAACTTTGTGTCTCTGTCAGACAAAATAGTCCTTGGGACTCCATTTAACCTCACCACCTCATCAAGGTATAGCTCTGCTACACTCACATCATCCTCAGTCTTCTTGCAAGCAACAAAATGTGCCATCTTACTGAACCTATCCACAACCACCATGATAGAATCCTTCCCTCTTGCTGTCCTAGGTAATGCTACTATGAAATCCATACTTACATCTTCCCAAGGCCTACATGGGACTGGTAGGGGAGTGTAAGGTCCTGCTTGGAAAGAACTCTTGGCTTTTTGGCAAACTCCACACCTTATGAGCACTATTTGGACTTCTCCCATCATCTTAGGCAAGTAGAATTGATCCTGTAGTATGTCCACAGTTTTCTGAACCCCAAAGTGTCCTCCAAGGCCACTTTCATGTATCTCGTTGATCAATAGACTCCTATAAGACCCTCTGGGAACACACAGCTTGTTTCCTTTGAACAAGAATCCATTTTGCAGAGTGTAGGGTGAATCAATGGTCCTTGTTCCCTCTTTCTGTGCTAACCAATCTTCTGCAAAGTCTGGATCTTCGTGATACATATCCTTCATGAACTCAAAGGCAAGAACCCTTTGTTCCATGGTTGATAACAAAGTGTACCTCATAGACAATGCATCAGCCACCACATTTTGCTTGCCCTCTTTGTATTTGCTAGAAAAGGTGAATGACTGGAGGAACTCCAGCCACTTAGCATGCCTATGACTGAGCTTATGTTGACCTCCTATGTACTTCAATGCCTCATGATCAGAGTGTAGGACAAAAGGCTTGGGCTTCAGGTAATGACTCCAATGTCTTAGAGCTCTGACAAGAGCATAGAACTCTTTATCATATGTAGAATAGTTCAGCTTGGCACCACTTAGCTTTTCACTAAAGTAGGCTACAGGTTTCTTCTCTTGGATGAGGACAGCTCCAATCCCCACTCCACTTGCATCACACTCAACCTCAAATAGGCAATCAAAGTTTGGCAATCTGAGGATAGGTGCACTGCACAAGAGCTTCTTCATGTGTTTGAAAGCCTGCAAGGCATTCTCAGTCCAAGTGAACTCTCCTCTCTTCATACATTCAGTGAGGGGTGCTGCAATAGTGCTAAAATCTTTAATGAACCTCCTATAGAAAGAGGCTAGGCCATGAAACCCTCTCACTTCTGTAATGTTCTTAGGGATAGGCCAAGACTGCACTGCAATGATCTTATCTTGATCAACTGAAATGCCTCTACCAGATACCACATATCCTAGAAATTTGACTTCCTCAGTCATGAAGGTGCATTTCTCAAGCTTCTCAAAGAGCTTACTCTCCTTAAGTATGTCTGTAACAACCCGAAAAATACCCAATTTTTCTAGTAAAAATATTTACTAACACTTTTCAGTAGAACTTAAGTTTTTAAAATAGAAATTTTTGTTCCGAGTCTTATTTTGAAATTCCGCGTTCGTATTTGGAATTTCTGAGAGATTTCATGAAAAGACTGTTTTTAGTCATCTTTGACTTTTCTTGACTTTTAAGTCATTTTTGACTTTTCTTGACTTTTATGTCGACTTTGACTTTCGTTGACTTTTCCCGACTCGCCTTATAAGTTTGAAGACCGAAATTTTATTTAAAAAAATAATATTTTTGATTTATTTTTATTAAGATTTATTAGGATTTATCATAATTTAATATAATTATTTTGAATTTATTTGGAATTTAAAGAATAACTTTTACGGTTTTTAACCGAACATCATTTAACTATTCTCGAGTCATCGTAAATCCCGTAACAAATTCGAAACTCGACTTTGGCATGAGTCACACGCGCGTGTCATCTTTTTCCACTCACAATTAGATATTCTAATTGTTTTGATTAAACTAATAATAATATCTAGATATTTATTACTTTATCGATCCGTCAGTTTAAATTACGCAAATCGATAAATCAGACCCGATTGCTCACCAAACCACACGGTTTTCCCTCCTCTCTTAGACCTTGATATTTTCTTTCTTTTCATTACAATAACATAATATCTTGATATTTAATTCAATTAACTTAATATCTAATTAATTACGGTAATATAATTATTATACCGAGTCAATTCCATAACAGCAATTTCAAAACCCAACTCACTATTTTGCTCTAGATTACACGGCACTCCAACTCCCACTTTACTCACTAACAACTTTTCATTTTACAACAAATCAATTTAAGATCAAATAAATCGTTCTTCATCGTTCTTGAACGTTCTTCGTCGTTCTTGAGCAAAACCTTCATAAAACCTTCATTTCTTAATTAAATCCGTCCTAACTTATATTTCTAGAATCTCCTCTTCGCTCTCCATCTTCAAGTACGTTTTTTTTCCAAATCCGACAAAATCGTTTTCAAGACTTTAATTATGGAAAATCAAGTTTTAAGTTCTAATAATGTTTTTCTTGTCATTTCTTATAGGGGAAGATTTTGAAGACGAGTTTGGTGACTCGTATATTTTAGGAGAAGATTAGAAGACGGGTTTCTTATTTTTCTTTACTTCTTATTTTGGTGCTAATTGATTTTACTAGCTAAGGTAACGATTCCGAGTTACTCGACGAATATATGTTACATAGCTTTTGTTTCTTTGGTTTTTGTTTAGTGTTCTTGACATATTTGATGATTGTTCATAATCATGATTTTTGGTATGCATGATGGATGAATTGGTTGTTTAAAATGGATGTTGTTAATTAAAACATGTTAGAAATATTGGGTGTTGTTTGTAGTGTGGAACCGTGTGAGGGTGGCTGGAAACCGGACCCAAACCAGGCCGGTTCAGGCCCGGTCCAGGCCGGTCTGGGTGGGCCATGGTGGGTCCGGGTTTTGGTCTTTGGGTTGTGTCGATGTTTGATTGTTATGTTGTTGTTTTGACGGGTTTTAATTAAGTTAAAGCATGCGGGAAATATTAGGAAACGGTTTTAGTAAAGTCGTTAAAAACAGCCCAAAACAGGCCCAAACCAGCCGTGGGGCCCAGTCCAGGCCCGTGTCAAGTTGGCCGAAATCAGCCGTGGGTCCCACTTTGGGACTTGTTACGGTTTTTGAGTTTAATGTTAATTTTATCGCGTTTTGTAATAATTAGCAAGTGAGAAATATTAATAAGTAAAATATTTAATTAAAAAGTTTTTCATAAAATTATTATTTCTCACATGTTAGAAATTATAATACGAGATCGTAGTTTAAGTTGAAATCCTTTAGGTCAAGCGGGTTTTGGGTATAATATAATAATTCACATGTTAGAAGTTTTAATAAAATAACATGTAATGAATATGTTGATTTTTATGATCAAGTCTATGTGGAAAGACTCTGTTTCTAGCGGTTTGATCCAACGGAGTTGGTCTCAAACTAAGATCTAGTCAGCCCCGATTTGACTGATGACCCGTCGCGGGACTCGGGTCGGGGATTTGTCTTCAAGTATGGTTGTATTTAATTAATGAATTAGCCTTAGTCGATATGAGGCGATATGATATTTGATTATTATTGATATGCAATTAGTCACATGATAGAATGTTTTCCTGTGACTGATTTATTATATGGTTGGTGTCGTGTGGACTAAGTACCCATAGAGAATTATGGATATATGGCGTCTTGACCATTCTAATTCTAAATGAGTAGCTTGGACCATGACATTGATAGGTCCGTACTGTCTTTAACGAGTATATAGTTCACTGCTTGATAGCTTTTGTGTCCCGGCTTGGTGTGTTTATATCCAAGTCGGGGCATGGCTGCCTGATCCGTTTTGGGACTGGAGTCAGCTTAAGTACTAGCCATCTCTGCTTAGTGGGTCGCCTAGTAGAGTTTCTCATAGACGGTTATGTCATGGGACGGGGAATGGAATAGCTGTTGTCGATAGGTCTGATCAGTCTAGGACTAGGATGTTTTCCTACCTTGTGGTATAGCCTCGAGTTACAATCGACTATGGGCCGTGCTAGGAACTTATGCCTGTTTATAGAAGTATTGGTCTTTCATGTTTGTATGATTCTATGAGTTTTAGAAGGTGAGATGCAAGACGGCTAAGATTGATAGAGTTTGGATTACCGATTGTTAACTGATTCACATGATTACGTGTTGATTAGGGTTTGAGTGTATCAGGGCCATGTTACAGGGTAACCGCTGAGCCAGCATACCAGCTTCCCTACCTCTTGTTATATTTTATTATCGGTTTCACATGATAGCTTTCATATGATAGGGTATATGTTAGTTAATTGTTTCATAACATGAAAAGCATATCATATATGTTTAAGTTTTGTATTTTCCATATACATTGCTTTTATGTTATTCATGTTTCATGAAACTCGACATTTCGTGGCTGGGAGAACTCGGAGTTACTCCCCACTGACTGTGGCTTCCGTGTTTATATTTAATGCGGTCGAACAGGTTGTGTTGCATATTTGGGGTACATGGACGAGCTAGCGAGCGAAGTATTTACCTTGGACCTATATTCGGTTCATAGTTGTATATTATTGTATACACTTTTATTTCCGTATTTATACGGGAGATATGTCTCCCGTCTTGTATATTTCTTTTGTATATTAGTATTTCCGTTTTGTAATGACTCTTTTTATTTATGACACCTTCGTATGTATTATCATATTTCTTTTATGTATTTAAATAAATTTTTTTTTCTTTCCGCAAATTTGAGGGTGTCACACTCTCATATCGTAATCCTAATTTTACTTTTTAAAATAGTCTAAAGATAGACTTTGTATCCTCTTTTTGGAGAAAATAGATTCTTTCGCTTTTATATTTGGATTTTGCGTTTGGTCGGATGTTTGGACTTATTATTGGAGACGTCTGGTGACTAGTCCTGCACTTACTAACGCTTATTTGATTTTCGATTTCACTATTTCAACTTTAATTTGATTTGGATAATTTGAGTTCTCGTTCGCGACGGGCACTCTTGAGACCCGTAAGTAAAGTTTCACACTTATGAAAAATTTCCTTAAACCGTTTTCGAGAAGAACATCGTTTCATAAATGTTTCTCTTATAAAGGTTTTAGTATTAATTTTGAAAACCGATTCTGGTCCTTGATACGTTTATTTTCTACTCTCAAGTTTCGAGGGCGAAACTTTTTAAAAGGTGGGGTGATTGTAACACCCGGAAATGTACCCTATTTTTATAGTGAAAATATTTTACGGAAACTTTTCAGCGGAATTAAGTTTTAATCATAAATTTAATTTTCCGAGTCGAATTTAGAATTTCCGAGTTCGTATTTGGAATTTCTGCGAGATTCCATGAAAATCCCGTTTTAAGGCGAGTTTGACTTTTCTTGACTTTTGAGTCGGGTTTGACTTTCCTTGACTTTGGAACCGTCTTTGACTTTTTGTTGACTTTTCTCCTACACAACTCACACTACCCCTTAACCTAATATTTCGTTCAACACTAAATCAAACACAAGTTTCCTTCCTCTCTAAGAAATCTCAACTTTCCCTCTTTGATATCGATCTTAGAATTGTCGTAACTTCTTCGTTACTTGATAGAATTTAAGTAAGTTCGTCTTATTCTTCTTCCCTAACCTTCCTCTATCCGTATTGATAATAAAATTATCGTCTTTCTCGCTTTTCAAGCTTTCCGTCTTTCTCAAGATGAACTTTATTCATCTTTTTACAATCTATTTGTAGGTGGTACCCTCCAAGATCCCGACAAAGACTATTTCCTTATAGAAGAGGAGCTTGACGATTAGTAGAGACGCTTAAAGGTAACGGTGAAGGGTTACCCGGTATCATTTACGCGTTTTACATGCTTTATATGCTAGAAATCGTATTTAGATTACGATTAGAAGCTTAGGAATCATGGTATGATTAATGAATGTTGTTATATGATGAATATTGATGATGTATATTGATTGTTGACGATTATTAGAATTGATTTATGAGAATTGAAATGGATTGAATATGCAAAGGAAACTCACGGATGAACTGGTGTTCCTGGCCGGTCGACCGGCCGCCGGTCTGCCAACCGGCTGGGAACACATCAGTAACACCTTTGGAAATTTTGGAATTGTGTGAAGAGGGGCTCTGTGCCGGTCGACCGGCCGCCGGTCCACCGACCGGCCCAGACCACATTTCTCTGTTTTCTATGATTTTTGGTTTTGCCTTGTGTTCTGAGCCGGCCCACCGGCCGCCTCCCTCTTGACCGGCCTGGAACACGGCTGTGTTGTTTTCCTATAATTTCTAGAACTCGTAATTTATAATAGTTCGCATGATTCGTTTATCGTATAATTTTACGTAGTGACTTATAATATTCATGTTTTGGATATATGATATTCTATTCGCTTGTATCACATGTTTCGTGACGGTTTTCGATATATCCCTCTTTTGAGTCGATTTTACATATGTTATGAATTGAGCACTAATGATTTTGTGCTATGAACTCTCATTTCCCGGCTACACCTTATACTCGTTAGACTGGAATGTCGGAGCGATGGGGTGTATCCTTGATGCTTGTATGCATGTTTAGTGGGGATATGACGACGTTGTTGAGGCGAACGCAATGCCTTGATCGACCCGACCGTCAAATGTTATATACCTGCGAGGTGGTGTTATTGCATGTAGCGTACTAGCTTGACTTTTGATATAGATCTCTTTCCGCCTCTTTTGTGAAGGTTGACCGAATTTGGGGTACTCGGCGTCTATGATTGACCGAGTCTTGGATGTGGAACGTCTTACCACATGTCGAATCGGGAAACGTCTTATCCCGAGAGTCTGGCCAGGTTTAGACTAGGACCGTATTATTATCGTCGTCCTACCGAGAGGATTAGAGTCTTGTGTGTACGAAACGTCTTATCGTACACGATTCCGGGAAACGTCTTATCCCGTGAATTGGTTTGTCTGGGTCATGAGTATACGAAACGTCTTATCGTATACGGTTCAGGGAAACGTCTTATCCTGTGGACTTCCATTGGCTTGTCTTGCAATTGTACACGATGCTAGTGCGTTTCATTTACCGTGAGAGATGTCGTCATTGTGTCGGTGTGTTTGGATGGATGATTACATGAATGATTATATGATTGAACCATTGAATGACTTGGCATGGTTTGTTTGTCGAGTCTCAATCTTATCAAACTTATACCGCTAACGGTGAGATGTAAGCCCTAATGAGCGTATTCGGTTGCCTAAGAGTGTCTTCCCCGAGTCTTTGAATATCATGATGGATTCGGATTGGTGCCTCTTATGTTCTTATCATTATCTATAGAATTGCCTATCTATTCTTATCGCAACTCACATGTATCTATATATATGCATGCTTTACTTTTGTATTTCCTTATATGTACGTTTAATGTGATATGGCTGGGAGAACCCGGAGTTACTCCCCACTGATTGTGGCGTTCATGTTTTTCATGAATGAACAGGTTGCTTGCATGGATGGCTTTTTGCTTATGCTATTTTGGGTTCGGGTGTGAGCTAGCGGGCTTTGTCCCTGGATGAAACACCTCTAGACGTTGTTTAGCTAGTTGCTAATTACTTTGTCTTTTGTTAACACTTTGAGAGACTACGTCTCTTGTGGTATTTTTATTTAGTTTGTAATATTTTGACATTCCTTGTTTTAATTACCTTGCATGTATAAAAGTTTTTTAAAACTACCTATTGCCGCTATATAATTCACATGCTTGTATGTTTTATATTTCCGCATTCGCGAGGGTTGTCACAGTTGGTATAAGAGCTTTATCGCTCCCGACGCACACACGTGAACCCTAAACTTAAATTACTTGACCTTGAAATAATCAATGAGAGATGGGTAGACGTAAGGACCTAAGGTGGTAGTCTGTGGTGTACTTGATGTTTGTTAGGTTCTAACTTGTTTGTTTGATTGTGTTGAGTGCTGTTATGTTGGTTTCTCTCTCGTTTGAGGTGGAATAATTGTGTACCTAGAAGAAAAGTATACTCTAGAAGATTTGAATATTGAACAAGCATAATTGAAGTGTATTCTTACCTATCGATGTTTTCTCTCGTCATTACTTTATCATTGCTCTCTTCCTTCAGTTGAGTGTGTTCTTTCTCTTCCAACTTGTTTGCCTCTTGGGAATTACTCTTGATAGTTCCTCCATCTTACCATTGGTATCCTTACCTTCCTCTTGTAACATTTTTGTGGATGCCATACCCATTTGTTTGTGGTATATTATACTTGGTCGGAAGAACTTTGAATTTTGTGGAATATTAGTGTTGGTTAGAATAAATTTGTGATTTGAGGAAAATGGTGTAGATCTAAATTCACCCTATAATGATGATTGGTTGTAACTCTAAGGAAAGGTAGTAAGATAAGTTTGATGATTTTAATGCTTGATGCTTGCCATGACTAATGTGTAGATAGTTCATGATATTTGATGGTGTAAGGTTGAATGAGTTGGCTAAGACTTCTTAACCCATTAGCGATTTAATCTTTTGAATTTAGGAGTTTGGATGATGCCTTGAGTTGTAAAATGCTTTTGAGACTAAGTGAATTTTTGTGGATTCTAGTGTATGTGTTAGAGTATACGCTTGGTGGAAAAGTACTTGGCTATAACTCTTGGATTAATAAGTATGATCTTATATCATGGTATCGGAGACTTGGTTGAGGTAGTAAGTCGTCATGATATATTAAACCATGTTACTAAAGGATTATGGCATGAGTGAAATTTGATTAGCTTGGCTATGTCGGTGATGTCGTACGATGTTGATAATGACGTTTTGTTCGGTGTTCTACCTTGTGGGCCGTAGGAGTTGAAAAGAGATTAGTATGAAGAATTCCTTGTTAGTTCTTCGGTTTTGAAACCTTTGAGAGTGTGTCAAATTTTGGAATTTAGAGAATGTTACTATGCTTAAGTTGCAATTCCGAAATTGGGATACCGTGTTATATGAAAGTATGGATGAATTGGGTTATAATCTATTTGTTAAATCTAGGTGTACCTTACTCCGATGATTTGTGGTACGAGGGTCCCTTGTAAGAGACCTTTGTTATTGAGATGATTTGCTTTGCTATCGCCCTGAGTTTGGAAAGGAAATTTTGTGGATTAAACTTTAAACCTTTACTCGTACCTTTATCCCTTTCTATTTCTTTTCATGCAAGTTTCTTCTAAGCCCGATTTCTAGGAAATTGTTTTCTCTTATCTTTTCCTTTCCTTGGCTATCTTCATAAGCTATATCTATCCAATATCTAGCTTTTGGCTCCCTGCCTCTAGCGTTTCTCTAATTTTCGTCCGATCTTATCGCGATCGTGTTTCCCTCGAAATCTCCTATCGTTTCCAATGTCATGGTGTCATTGTCTTTCCTCTGGGGAGATGATTAGGTTGTTAGCTAGCTTCGTGTTGATTTTGATCATGAATAGGATTGGGATTTAAACCTTAGGATGAATCTGTTGGTGGTATTGTACTTTCTTGGTGGCTTCATTTATTGAGCTTGCTATTGTAGTGCTATTTTGGGAATCAAGTTGAGCGAGATGATATTCGTTGTTGTTGAGTATTATATCGGTTGCTTGGGATATCATTTGGGAATTTGATGTCTCTAATTGGTGGATTCTAAAGGAGACTTTGCTTTAGGGAAATTGAGTCGGTACCCAAAGTTTGAGGAGTATTGTCATAAATGAAAATCGATTCATTTTGAGTTTTAGATGATCTAGATGATTTGAATGGTTGTCTGATTGCCAAGTGATTGGTCATTTGTGGTTTGGAATTAGTAATTCTCTTTTATTCTTAAGGAATCATAGTTTGAGATTGAGAAAGGTTCGTTGCAAGCTTTTGATAGTGAGTGCTCAGTTGTTATGGATTATAGAGATAGAATGGTGAACCCATTTATCTTGAGGATTAGTAACCTCCATAGTTTGCTAATGTGACTATTTATATTTGAGGCTTCGAGCGTAGTAATGATCGAACTAAGGATGTTAGGGCGTATTAAAGAATCATTATAATCGATAATGGATGGTGGAATTTTCCTTGTCATGAGATCTGGGTTGAGGCTAGTTAGATCTTAGATAATTATGTTTGTTACTTCGATTGTGATTGTCGTAAATAATGTTTATGGAGTTTGGCGTTTTAGGATGGTTAAAGTGTAATTGAGGTAAATTACATCCTCTTGAGGATTAGAGTATCAGTAGAGTTAGTACTATCGAGTTCTTGTAGATCTTCGTTCCGACTTCATCGTGATTCTTCATATCCCCAAAGAGTTCGATTTGTTTTGTTTTTGCGTGTTTTGTATATATTTTGTTATCGTGATTTGTGAACTGGATGTTTGAGTCGCTCTATGTACGTGTAATGTCGTGTTATTTGATTTTATCTTTGATAAAACCTTCAAATTTCTATATTGTATTTCTAATTTAACTTTTCAAAGAAGTTTAAAGATGTATTGTGTACCTCCTTTTTGGAGAAAATATATTTCTTTCGCTTTTATACTGGATTTTGCGTTTAGTTGGATGCTAGAACTTGTTATTGGAGACGTCTAATGACTGGTTCTGCACTTATCAACGTATGATTTAATTTTAATCTTGTCTTTACTTTTGAATGCTGGTGTTCTTGTGTGCACGACAAGAACAATTTCGTTCCACAGAAAAAGAGAGTTACTTTCGAAAACTTTTCCTATACCTTTTTGGAAAATGTCATGCTTTTGAAATACATTTCCTTGAAAATGTTTTGAATACCAATTTGGAGAAAACGAATTGGTCCTTATAACGTTTCTTTTCTACTCTCAAGTTTCGAGGACGAAACTTTTTAAAAGGAGGGGTGATTGTAACACCCGGAAATGTACCCTATTTTTCTAGTAGAAATATTTTACGAAATCTTTTCAGCAAATTTAAGTTTTAATTTAGAATTTAAAGTTTCGAGTCGAATTTAAAATTTCCGAGTTCGTATTTGGAATTTCCGCGAGATTCCATGAGAATCCCGTCTTAAGGCGAGTTTGACTTTTCTTGACTTTTAAGTCGTCTTTGACTTTTCTTGACTTTTAAGTCGTCTTTGACTTTTCTTGACTTTTTAGTCGTCTTTGACTTTTCTTGAATTTTAAGCCGTCTTTGACTTTTCTTGACTTTTGAGTCGTCTTCGACTTTTCTTGACTCTTAAGTCGACTTTGACTTTCGTTGACTTTTCCGACTCACCCTTTACTTATACTCCCTCCTAACCCTAACCTAATTCATTCTAACACAAACACAACACAATTTCTTCTTCCTTAAGCAACCAAAACCTTGCCTCCCTCGTTGATCCAATCTTTGGATGATCGTAGCTCCCTCGTTTCTTGTCGGAATTCACGTAAGTTCGTCTTATTCTTCCCCTCTTAGCTTCCTCTATCCGTATTGGTAATAAAATTACCGTCTTTCTCGCTTTTTAAATTATCCGTCTTTCTCAAGGTGAAATATATTCATCTTTTATTACCTAATTGTAGGTGGAGACTACTAGGAAAGCTTAGTAATCGATTAAAGACGCGTAAAGGTAACTGCAGTGATATTATAGGGGTGTGTTAGGAATTAGACCCTAGACTCCTATCTAGCACTGGATATGGATGTTACTCAACTCCCACAGCTCAACACAGGGAATCAAACAACAAACTAGACTAGCTAAGACTCCTTACCACAGCCAAGCACAGGTAAGCAGACTTGAACTAAACAACAAGCAAACACCCCACAGTCTATGCACATGGATATCTAACTTGCCACAGACTTAGATCAACAACCACAGCCTAGCACAGGAAGTTATCTGGCCTGACTTTCAACCAAGACAATGCATAAGTTGGAAAGATTTTAGAAATGAGAACAATGCTCAGTTTTTTTTTCATTCAATATCAACTGCCTTGTACAAAAGAGCATGGGTCCTTATATAGGCCTCAATGCTTGATCTGATTACAACCCTAGAGTATCATCTAAGGGCCAAGATTAACTATTAAAAGATGACAAAATACTGGCTAGAAATACAGACTGCTAATGCCAAAAGAAAAACAATAAAACAGACAAAATGCAAATTTGACAATGACATGCTCCAGGTTGTGTTTGTTGCTGGGTGTTGGCTTGGAACTTGTGGACGAGGCTCATCAATGCTCCTTGACCTTCTTCTGCAGTAGTTCTACTAGTAGGGAAGACAAGGAAAGACTTTTGGAGATAGTCTTTCAGTTTTTAGCTAGAAATGGAAAGACTGCTTTATGCTTTATGCTTTGGGTAGGCTGTTTTGATTTGGATTTTTAGGGTAGTTGTGTTGTGTTTTTGAACTGGTTCCCTAGGACTTTTTTGGACCTAGGTGGGTAAGGTTTTAGCTGGGCTTGGTGGTAGCTGGTGGTTTGAAGTGTGGTGGTAGTTATGGCTTCTCCAAGTGGCTGTTGTAGGCTGGTTTTGTGATTTTCTGGTTGGGTGTGGGTAGGCTTGTCTTTGGTTAGCCTGGCTCGTGTCTTGGCTATCATGGACCCTCATTGTGACTTGGTCCTGGTTAGTACTTTTCAGTTTGAAGTTATCCCCTTGGTTACCCATCCCTTGTCCCCAGACTGACCCCTGGATGCCCATGTAGGCCTCCCCTTGGTTACCAATGCTCACCCCCTGATCCCCCTTGTTGGATTCTGCCCTGCCCTGTGCCCCATCTCCTGCTGCAGTAACGGTGAAGGGTTACTCGATATCATTTACGTGTTTTACATGCTTATATGCTAGAAATCGTATTAGAATACGATTAGTAAGTTTAGGAATCATGTTATGGATGATGATTGTTGTTACTTGATGATTGTTGATGATGAATATTGATTGTTGATACTTATTAGAAATGGATTATGAGAATTGGAAGTGATAGGATTGAATTTATGTTGAAGGCTCACGGATGAATTGGTAACAGAGTGTTTCACGGTCGTGAGATGTAAGTCACGGTCGTGAAACCTCATTTCACGGTCGTGAAATACAAGTCACGGTCGTGACTTGTGCAGTTTCCCTGCACTGACCCTTTTTCGTAAAATGATCATATCTTCTTTGTTACTTGCTGTTTTTGGGCTTGTGACCATTCCTTGGAACCATAAGAGGATAAGCTATCACCTCAACTTGGAATTTCTGTAATAGCATGTCTAGAACTCTAGATATAACCGTTTGAAGTGAACCCTTGTTTTAGTTAGTTTGCAAACTTGTTGTTTTGGAGAGGTACCTATGTTCTATTTATTATGCTTCTAAACTTGGTCTAATGCTTGGGTATCATGGATGGATTCATGTTTTGGATATATATTCTCATTTCGCATTTATCACATGTTTTGTGACGGTTTTTGATATGTCCTACTTTGAGTCGGTTTTTACAAATGATACGGTTTGAGCACTATTTTGTCTTGTGCTTTGTACTCTCATTCCCTTGGCTACCTCCACGTTCGTAAGGCTGGCATGTCGGAACGGGGAGGTATCCTACTGCTTAAATGCATGTGTTAGTGGGCATACGACGACGTTGTTGGGAGGCGAACGCTATGCGTTGATCGACCCGGCCGTCAAATGTTGTGTACTTGCGAGGTGGTGTTATTTGCATGTAGCGTACCGCTTGTTATGAGGCTTGTGCTCTTTTCCGCCTCTTTCGTGAATGTCAACCGAATTTGGGGTAGTCGGCATATCTATTGTAAGTCTGTGCTTGGATTGGAACGTCTTACCACATTTGAATCGGAACACCGTCTTATTTCCGAGAGTCTGGCCAGGTTTAGACTAGGACCAGTATTATTATCGTCGTCCTAAAACCCGAGAGGATTAGAGTCGTGTGTGTACGAACGTCTTTCGTACCCATGTTCCGGGAACGTTATCCCGTAACTTGTTTTGTCTGGTCATGAGTATACTAACGTCTATATCGTATCGTTCAGGAACGTCTTACCGTGACTTTCCATGCTTGTCTTTTGCATTGTCCACGCTGCTAGTGCGTTTCATTTAACCTTGAGAGATGTTGTCAATATATTGGTATGATTACATGAATGATTATATGATTGATCATTGAATGACTTGGCATGGTTTGGTTGTCGAGTCTCAATCTTATCAAACTTATACCGCTAACGGTGAGATGTAAGCCCTAGTGAGCGTATTCGGTTGCCTAAGAGTGTCTTCCTCGAGTCTTTGAATAACATGTTGGATTCGGATTTGTACCTCTTATGCTCTTATCATTATATATCGAATTGCCTATTTATCCTTATCGTACCTCACATGTATATTCATATATGCATGATTTTACTTTTGTATTTCCTTCTATGTACGTTTAAGGTGATATGGCTGGGAGAACCCGGAGTTACTCCCCACTGACTGTGGCGTTCATGTTTTTCATGAATAAACAGGTTGCTTGCTTGGATGCCTTTTTGGATATGATGTTTTGGGGTTCGGGTGTGAGCTAGCGGGCGTTGTCCCTGGAAGTTTTCACCTCTAGACGATATTAGCTAGTTTTGCTAAACACTTGTTCTTTGCTAACATTTTAAGAGACCCCGTCTCTTTGTTGTATTTCCGTATTTTAATTTGTAATATTTTGACACACCTCGTGTTATATATCTTGCATGTTTAAAGGTTTTTAAAATACCGTATTTCCGAATATTATTTCACATGCTTGTATGTTTTATATTTCCGCATTCGCGAGGGTTGTCACATATTACTGAGTAGTTAATTAGTTTTTCCAGTGTCTCCGTGGGATCGACCCTACTTATCCTTTAGTATGTTTATATTTTTGAGGTTAAGATAGGTAAATAAATTGTTAATTTGTATGCGCAAATGACACGTATCAAATATTGGCGCCGTTGCCGGAGAGATTGATGTTAGGATTAGTTTTCTATGTCACCTGTATATTTTGACACTAACTTGCATTAAATTACGAATTTTGGATTCTCTTTATGTAGAAATTTTGAGTAGACGACATGTTTCCTAACAATTTTTGCGTGTTGTTTGCTTTCTTGCTTCATCCTATTTTTGAATTTGGCTATAGTCTTGTTCTTTAACTCTGTTAAAAAGTGACATGTTCAAGTACTCTTTTGTACGTATTTACGTTTTTGTACAAGTTGATTCATCTAAATCTAGTATACCTAGTACTGCTAGTCATGTAGTTAATTGTTATGATGTTATAGTATTATCCTATGTCATTAGTTAACTTTGCATAGCTGATGAATTTCCACCATGAATGAATATTTCACATCTCGTATGACAAGAAATTTGTTGCGATATTGAACTTCATTGTCCATATTATCTTCATCTAGGCTTGCATATACATATTTTTACTCTTCATAAGCACCTCATTGTGAACATTTTTAGGATATGTGAACAGGTTTAAGTAACATAAGTGAGAAGAGTGATCGGCTTCTTTGAAATTGTACTCCCTGCTCTCTTGATAATAATTATGCTAGCTTTGAAGAAGGGGGAGGACCTGAACTAGGCCAAGAGAGAGTAGACACATAATGGGTTGAGTGTCGTTTTTATTTTGCAGGAAACTAGTAGCTTAGCTACCTACATACCACCCGTTTTACGTTTGCTTGCCCCCTATAGTCTCTCACTATAGCTAATCCCTTGCATCTCTCCCTTTGTTAATTTTATCCCCTGAAATGAATGTATTAAGATTGACTTTTTAGTGCGGGGAAAGGACTGTTCAGAGAATGGAAGGATATATGGGTACCCTAAGCTCAGGAAAGAGGAAAAATGAAGAGTATTTCTAAAGATTGGCTTATCATGAAAGGAAAAGATACTAGTTGCTAGTAGTTAGCACATTTGGTATTACGTTGAGGATTATTATGTGAGCAGTGTAGAGACTAATGGTAAAGTGAGAAATTATTGACTGAGCTAAATTCGAACATTAGTTTTGGTAAGAACACCGAGCTGATGACATGGAAATTTAGTGACTGATGCTTAAGGATACTTCAAACTATGTCGAGTCACGACTTTAACTAAGACGCTTCTTGGGAGGCAACCCAAACTTAATTATTATTGTTTTCATGTGCGTTTAATTTTTAAATGTTTTATTAGTTATTTAGTCAAGTCGGCTTAAGTGCCTCCCCGAGTTTCGCAACCTTTGTAGGGGGATGTTAATAGTGTCGGTTGCACACAAAAATTAGGACTATTAAATACTAAAAGATTTGCTGCTAGCTGTATGGGTGTTTTGCTTTCTGTCTATTTCGCTTGTCTTGGTCGAGTGTTCAATTTTACAGGGATTTGGATATACGTGACGTTGGGAATGCTGCTGGTTGATAATACGGTATCATAGGCACTGTTGCGTCGCTGGAGGTTTGGTTTTGCACTCAAATAGACCTACTGGGAGGATGGCAATAACTACTGGCAACTTCCCTTCACAGTCTAGGTTAGTGGTTACTCGTGCCCCTTGACTGATCTTCCTCGAGTATGGGCGGGTTAGAGCAGGTTGCGTGAGTACAATAGCATACACATACACTTACAATAGCATACACATACAATACATGAATCCGCTAAGTGCCTTCACAACAGAAAGAAGCAGAGAGAGAGCACAAGAAGCTACGGCAAGAGTAAGAGCTCAGATAGAACTCCAACTCCGTCTTAAATTTGATCTACTCATATTTAATCACAAAATCTATCTTATTTCTATCAAGATTGATACCGAGTCTTTCACAAACACTTCCTGATTACAAGTATAAATACCCGTCTCAATATCAGAATAAGGAGAGTGAATACCCATATAATTTATAGAGAAAGATGAGCGAAATGAGTGACGGTTCAAACATTTGGGTCACAATTAGAAGATGAAGCACTTCTCGGACGTAGTCTTAGTACACGACCGAGTACGGGTGGATTCCGGTTCGATCGGAGGCGTGATATCCGAGGGTCGAGTTGCGGATTCCGGGCAATTATATAAGTTCTTCTTATTCTTCCTGTACCTAATTTATTGATTCAATTCATTGATTAATTTTAGTATTTGAAAACCGTTGGTTGTTTATAATCTTCAGTTATTGTATCCAATATTTTACTCGTCTTAATATTAAGTTCCAATTTTAGTTTATAATTTGTTATCTTATTCTAATTGGAATTGTATACTTCTGCTATTTATTTGATTCTGGCTTAGTTCGAGTCATATAATCCGAGTAGCAACTAGTTTGAATTAATCTCTGCGAATTGGGGTTAGTTTAGCTTAGGAGTAATATTTGGTCAGTTAATCAATTAGGTAGTGACGACACTTAAATGGTTAATTGGATTAATGATATTTTCTTGGTTCAATAATGCTACTAATCCGGTCTTTAGTAGGGTGTGACAAACTTACATCGGTCGGTTAGTTTAGAATCCGTGTAGGCTTAGTTCAGGTCGGTTGTAATTAAGAGAAGATAGGGAGTTCTTGTTATTTTGAGTTCCGCAATTAATCTATAAATAAATTAAAGAGTTGACGTAAACAATAATCGGTAGCCAAGCTAAAATTACCATGAGAATATGTGCTTAATCGGGTATTCTAACTTCACTTTTAGACATTAGTATTTAGTTATATTAGTTCAATAAAATGACAAATGAAACCCCCCTTATCGTAAATATGTTAATAGCCGTAAATAATAGTACTTATGTAAGTTAGTTAATAAATATTACTGAGTAGTTAATTAGTTTTTCCAGTCTCTCCGTGGGATCGACCCTACTTATCCTTTACTATGTTTATATTTTTGAGGTTAAGATATGTAAATAAATTGTTAATTTGTATGTGCAAACGACACGTATCATAGAGCAAGGTCTAGAATGCAAAGAGAGAGAAGAGAAGGGACAGAACACTCGTGTGCCTTAAAAGTGAGAACATAGCTCTCCTTTGATACTAGAAAATGTGAAAGAGGCGTAGAATAACTCAAACTTTGGAAAGGAACAGGTTGGGGAAGAGGCGCAACATGAGTGCTATCCTTGGAAGAGACGCATCACCTGCTGCGTCATTTCCCCAAAGGTTTCCTACCACAGGAGAAAGATTTCCACGCTTCTATTACGGAATTGTGGTTGATCTATAATTCCCTTTGAAAAAGATACGAGATAATATTTTATTAAAAATATAGAATTTGAAAATATAATAAAATATCGAGAATATTCAGCGCGTTCCAACTCGGAGTTTTAAAACGGTTTCTAGAAAATGAAGCAGGTTTTCGACCCGGACTGCAAATAAACTTTAATGACTGTCAAAACGACCGTACCGGCGCCTAAATGACGACCAAGGGGTAGACACAAGTATTTGAGCTATCCCTTGATGATAAACTTACAAACTGTCATAAATCGTTTCGCTTCTCGGACTTGATACAAGTCGAATTGCTTCTCTATCTCCCGGAACCATTCCGAGAGCTCGGTAGGGTCCGGTTCCCCACCATAAGGCTTGGTCTTGCTCCTAGCAATTTGACTAGCTACCCAAGCATAGCCTCCTTGGTGATGGTCTTCTCTAGGAGGAGGGGCTTGGTTAGCATGAGCATGGGCCGCATCTTGTTGATTCCTTAGGACTTGAGTGAGAGCCTCTAGAATGACATTCTCTACGAGTCGAGGTCTAACCATCTTCATAAGACACATAAACAAAACGAGTTTAATCCTAACACTTAGCATAATCAAAGAGACTACCAAGTAAAGTCCTTAATTTCTACCCATCTCTCATTCATTATTTCAAGGTCAAGTTATACTTTTGGTTCAAGGTTCACGTGTGTGCGTCGGGAGCGTCATAGGCTCTGATACCAACCGTGACAACCCTCGCGAAAGCATAAAGAGAAACTAGTAAATTGCAGCGGAAATTAGAGAATTTTTTAAAACTTTTTAAAGCATGTTTCGCAAAGATTATCAAAAGGTGAAATCCAACATAAAACAAATAAAGTAGTAGTGTCGAAAAGGTCGACATATCACTACAAGGGAGACAACGGTCCCAAAAATATACAAATACTCTAAAAGTAGAAGAGTCTAAGCGGTAATGGGTAATCACCGTGAAACGACGCTCGCTAGCTCACACTAGTCTCAACCCCATGTAGCACAACATTCATGAAACATGAACGCCACAGTCAGTGAAGAGTAACTCCGGATTCTCCCAGCCATATCACAAGTAAACATACATAAACGACAATTAAGCATGTAGAACACATGTAAAAGAGAATCATGTAAATTACAAACGTTCATTTCAAGGAAATATAAGGTAAGTAAGTGAAATGCCAAATAATAAACATCATGCTATGAATAAACTCGGGGATGACACCCTTAGGCAACTATATACACACTAGGGCTTACATCTCACCGTTATTGGTATATACTTGATAAGGTAAAGAATTGACATACAAACAAATTCAATGTTCGCATATGATTCAACTTATAAACAACCATCCAAACATACGAATATGACAACATAACTCTCATGGCAAATGACACGCACTAGCATCGTGGTACAATAGCAAGACAAGTCAATGGAAGTCCACGAGATAAGATGTTTCCCTGAACTGTATACGATAAGACATTTCGTATACTCACAACCTAGACAAACATGTCCACGGGGTAAGACGTTCCTTTGAACCGTGTACGATATGACGTTTCGCACACACAAGACTCTAATCCTCTCAATAGGACGACGATGATAATACGGTCCTAGTCTAAACCTGGCCAGACTCTCGGGATAAGACGTTTCCTGATTCGACATGTGGTATGACGTTCCACATCCAAGACTCGACCACACAAAGGACGTCGAGTACCCCAAATTCGACTAAACCACGCGAAAGAGGCGGAAAGAGATCTGTAGTCAAAACTCAAGCTAATACGCTACATGCAATGACACCATCTCGCAAGGATACGACATTTGACAGCCGGGTCGATCAACGCATTGCGTTCACCTCCTAACAATGTCGTCATATCCCCACTAAAACATGCATGCAAGCATCAAGGATACACCCCATCGCTCCGACATTCCAGACTAACAAGTATGAAGGTGTAGCCGGGAAATGGGAGTTCAAAGCACCCAACGAGTAGTGCTCAAATCATCACATAAGGCAAAACCGACTCAAGGAGGGAACATACTAAATACCGTCACCAAACATGTGATAATGCATAATATAAATGTAACAATGATAAACATGAGACAATACGTGATTACATAAGCATTAGACCAAGTTTAAGAAGTATAATGAATGAGAAACATAGATCTCATCTCCAAAGAAAAAGTTTGGAAACTAACTAAAACAAGGGTCCACTTCAAACGGTCATAACTAGAGTTATAGACATGCAAATACAAAAATTCCAAGTGGAGGTGAGAGCTTGTCCTCTTACAGCTCCAACAGTATGTCACACGCCCCCAAACAGACAAGTGTTAAAGGAGATATGACCATTTTACGAAAAAGGGTCAGACTGGACCCGCCCGGGTTGAGATGGACCCGGTCCGGGTTAAAAGAGTCTTGCTCGGGTTTAGGGCTCAAACCCGTCCGGGTTGGACTGGACCTGTCCGGGTTCTATTCAAATTCGCAAGGGTTCAAGTCAAAATTCATCTAAACTTCAAGTTTAAGCCAAACAAGTTCTTACCCATTTGTAATTACCAACATAAACCATCATAAATCACCACTTAGCACAACATATGAGCATCATAACATTCCATATGACATTAAAAGCATAATTAAGTTATCTTTCAAGACTTAAATACAAGTTTAACCAACAAGAAGGTAATTCATCGTCAACACCACCAATTTTCCATCAAATTGGGACATACAAGATGCAATTTAACAATTAAATATATTGTAGTCATAGATCTATACTATTATCTACACAAGAACTCATCTTTCACAAGTAAATGCTACAATTAACAACTAAAACACATAAAGATACCGAGTAACCCTTCACCGTTACCTTTTTGCGTCTTCACTCGTCTTCTAGGTCTTCTTCCACAAGATAGTAATCCTTGTCGGGATCTTGAAGGTCTCCTCCTACTCATATAAAAAGATGACTATTTCACCTTGAGAAAAAGATGAGAAAACGAAAGAGACAAAGACGGGATTTTTATTACCTTAAAAGAAAGATAAAAAGAAAAGTAGAAGAACTAGCTAAGAATCAAGGAATTTGGGTAAGAATTGAGTGGAATATGGGAAGCTTTGTGTTGTTCAACAATGGTGAGAGTATGAAGGTTAGGGTTTTGGGGTTTGGTGAGGATGAAGGAGAGGTATGTTGCTGAAAAGTTAAATGGAAAAATGAGTGTGGGTTGGTCTAGGTAGAGTTAGTAGAGAATCGGAAAAAGGCCCAACATGTGACCCAAGGCGTAACCCACATGAAATTCCGAGTAGAGTCCGATTATGGACTCGGATTTGCTAGATTAGACACGAAAAGCTAAGTTCTAATCTAAATCTGAAATTTTGCTAACTAATATTAACATAATACTATTAAATTGCGACGGTAAATATTACGGGTGTTACAATTAGGATATCCAATATTATTGAAAATCGCCGTATTACCGAATCTATATCCTAAAAGAATAGGAAGTTATAGTTGGACGTGAATTAATAAAGTTCCGAAGATGGAAGTCAGGGCAAAGAACTTTGGGAAGAGGCGCATCAAGAGCTGCGACTCTTCGAAAGAGCGCAACTCGTGCTGAGTCTGTTCCCGAGTTAATCCGTCCTTGATTAAAATTGGGAAAGTGCGAATAATATATATAGAAATGTCGAGGAAGCTATTACTCATATAAATCTTCCGTCTATCAATACGATTATATTACAAAATCTCTTTAAAAAAACAAAGCTTTCACAATCATGGATGCCTTTGAAAACCGTCTGAAAGAGTGGACCAACGAGTTCACCAATGTAGAGAACCACGATATGGGTGCTTTTAATCTAGGATCGATCTTTAGCCTAAAATTAATGAAGGTGGTGAGGCCTTTCCTGGATGCTTGTCTTGAGTATTGGGACCCGAATTTGCATGTTTTCGCCTTTCCTGGAGGCGATATTTGTCACTTGTCTGAGAAAATAGCTGCCATTGGGGGTTGAGACCCTGAAGATGAGCCAGCTATACCCCTTAGCTGTCAAGGGTATAAGAATAAATTCAGGGACCTTTTTGGGTTGACCAAGGATGAGGTTGACCGTTATGTTACCTCTAAAGGTGTTCATTTGGACGATTTGGTTAATCGACTGATAAATAAGGGGGACCCTTCTATATCATATGTTGTGAGGCGCAGAGCCTTAAGATTTTGCCTTTTGCATTGCTATATCTTGCAAGGCCACGTTGATGGAAAGATGAGATGAGACCCTCTTTTCTTGAATCTAGTAGAACAATGGAGCTGCGCAAGATCCCAGCATGCCTTTGTCTAGGAGAGATCATTCTTAGCCTGGATAATAGAAAGGCGAATCTAGAATTTCCATATCTTGGCAGTTCCATCATCTTGCAAAGTAAGAACTCTTTCTTTCTTTCTCTCTGTTTTTTTTTGTCTTCTTTTTTGTCTTTTTTATTTTGTCGTTTTTGACTCGTTCTTTTTCCTTGCTGCAGATATGGCTGATGGAACGACTGCGATTGATCGAGCCCCCAGTTAATGTGTCGGGATATCGTGCTCGATCAATTACCATGAGAACCAGGCTCTATATGGTGGAGTTTTCCCGGGTAGGCGATTATTGGGAAAATAAGCTGAAGAGTGAAGGCAGTCCCTTGATTCGATGGATCGTGCCATGGTGGCATCTCAGGTCAGTTACTAGGGTGTCATCTCTGGATTCTACTCGGTCGGTTCGTCCCCCTGGCTTAGAATTTATGGTATGTATATTTCCGGAAAGATTGTTGAGGCAAGTGGACCTTAAACAGAAAGTTCTGAGGCCTGATACCGTTTCCCAAACTGACTTGGCTCATACAGTAGAGTCTTGTCGGGATAGGCAGCTAGATGGGTTCAGAGGAATATGTGGTATGTACCTGTTCCAGTTGGCTTGTTATGGGTATCTCGCTCATACTTTCAATGGAGAAAGGCTAGTACTGCTGAGGAATGTGAGAAACTGTGGAAACACGAGCCTATAGACTATAAAATCTGTGGGACGGCTAAAGAGAAAGACAAGTATCTAACTAAAGGGGAAAAAGAAACCGGATTCCTAGTTGTTCATCCAACGAAGAAACCGAAAACTACTCCTGTCGTCAAGATGGTGATGCATAGCAATGGTAAGGCTAGACCGAGAGAAAGACCGTTGGTGATTAGGTCTGAGATAGCGCAAGAGCGTCCGGCTCGTTGTCGAGACAAGAAGAGTGGCAAGGTTGACAAAGGCAAGGGGAAGATGTAAGAATAGCCTTAGTCACATTTTATTTGTTAGTATTATTATTATATTTTTTGAGTTGTAATAAATGGTGGGCTTTTTAAAATCCTTGCTTAGCTTTTATTTCAGCATTTTTTTATGTAGCGTATTATTACTATTAATGCAATAAGGAATAAGAGATCAAGTTTAGTTAAGAAACTAGTGGGATTTTCTTTTATTATTCTTGTCGAGTTTCAAATGCAAATGCAAATGTCTTTCTATTTACATTTAAAATAATGACAGGTTGAATCCTGCAAAGGATTGCCTACGTATTCATTCGTAAACATGAAATCAAACCCTGCGCGTAGTTCAAAAATGTAAAAGAATAACTGTTCGAAGCAAGAGCTTTTAATGAACTTAGTAAACGATGGCATGAGCCTTGCTTATTCCCAAAAGAAGTACAATTCAGTTTATTTGAAGACATGAGGCTTATCCAAATGTTAAAATGCACGAGCATAGTGACACTAAAATGGGTTGACGTGAGGCGCGTTTGGTTTTCTTGTTCGACCTATTGTAAAGGTAGTATCGTTTCATTTGGTCTAGGTTGGTACGGTTAGCGAATTCGTTCTCATTTAGGTCTGTGATTCTAACTGCACCCCCTGAGAATATGGATTTGACTAAGAAAGGCTCAACCCAATTAGGTTTGAACTTTCCTCGCGGATCAACAACTAGGAAGGCTCTGACCGATTTAAGCACCAAGTCCCCTTCTTTGATGTTTCTGGATTTAACCGGTTTATTAAAGGCTCGTTTGATACATGTTGGATATGTCTGTACATTGTGTAAGGCACGCAGTCTTCGCTCGTCCAGGAGGAGAAGTTCATCATATCTATTTCTTTTCCAGTCACCTTCCGAAACTTCGCTCTCCAAAACAATACGTAAAGATGGGATTTCTAGTTTTACTGGTATTACAGCTTGCATCCCGTTAGTTAAGTAGAAATGAGTGGCCCCAGTGGGTGTCCTAACTATAGTGCGATAGCCCCATAATGCAAAAGGTATTTTTCTTGGCCAGTCGCGGTAATTGTCGATCATTTTCTTAAGGATTATGACGACTTTCTTATTATCTGCCTCTACTGCGCAAATTAGTTTGGGTCTGTAGGGCGAGGAATGGTGATGCTTGATTTTGTATTTGGCTAGCACTTGTTTGGTCTCAACCTGGAAATGTGATCCATTATCACTGATGATCTCATTTGGGCGACTATATCGGCAGATGATATTGGTGTGTATGAACTTTGCCACATTTTTGCGTTGAGACTAGTGTAGGATGCTGCCTAGACCCATCTGGTGAAGTAATCGATAGCTACCAAGTTGAAACAGTGACCTCTTGTTCCGGCTGGGGTGATCTTTCCAATGATGTCGATTCCCCAAGCAGAAAATGGCCAAGGAGATTTCATGGTGTAGAGCATTGAGGGAGGAACGTGCTGCATATTCTTGAAGATTTGGCAATTATGGCAGTGTATGACGTACTGAATACAATCTGACTCCATTGTCGTCCAGTAGTATCCTAGACGTGTGATTTTCTTTGCCATCATGGGTCCACTCATGTGGGGACCGCATTCTCCATCGTGAACTTCTTCCATCACTTTTTGTGCCTGTGAATGATCAAGGCAACGTAAGATGACACCAAGAGGTGTTCTTTTGTACATTTCTCCTTACATGAGGAGGTATTGAGAGGCTAATAGGTGTATGGCGTGTTGTCCTCTCTTATCTATTTCTGGTGGGTATGTGCCATTGTTTTTGAAGTTTAGAATGGCTTGGAACCAGGGTTCCTCTGGGCTTTCTTCTTCAATTGTAAGTTAGTGCACATAGGCTGGTTCTGACCGTCGTCGATGCATAAAGGCATTTCGATCATGTTGTCTGGCATGTTGATCAAGGCTACAAGTTTCGCAAGAGCGTCTGTGTAACAACCCGAAAAGTACCCAATTTGCTTAACAATAGCTTATGGATACTTTTCAGTAGAACTTAAGTTTTTAAAATAGGAAATTTTGTTCGGAGTCGTATTTTGAAATTCCGCGTTCGTATTTGGAGTTTTTGAGGGATTTCATGAAAAGACCGTTTTTAGTCATCTTTGACTTTTCTTGACTTTTAAATCGTCTTTGACTTTTTCTTGACTTTTAAAGTCGTCATTGACTTTTCTCGACTTTTAAAGTCGTCTTAAACTTTTCTGGACTTTTAAAGTCATTTTTGACTTTTCTCGACTTTTCAGTCAACTTTGACTTCCGTTGACTTTTCCCGACTCGCCTCATAAGTTTGAAGACCGAAATTTTATTTAAAAAAATAATATTTTTGATTTATTTTTATTTAGATTTATTAAGATTTATCATAATTTAATATAATTATTTTGAATTTATTCGGAATTTAAAGAATAACGTTTACGGTTTTAACCGATCGTCATTTAACTATTCCCGACGCATCGTAAAGCGCGCAACAAAATCGAAACTCGACTTTGGCATGAGTCACGCGGCCATGTCATCATTTTCCACTCACGATGGGATATTTTAATTGATTCGATTAAAATAATACAAATATTTTAGATATTTGTTACTTTATCGATCCGTCAACGGAGATTACGCAAAACGAGCAAAAACAGACCCGAATCACCTCAAACCACACGGCTCCTTAAAGTCCTCTAATAGCCTTGATATTTTGATTACTTTTGATTACAATATCATAATATCTAGATCACTATTTGCTTTATCGATCAATTAACGAAAATTACGCAAAACGCTCGAAATCAGACCCGTTTTCTCACCATTCCACACGGCTCAAAAGTCCTCTAATAGGACTTGATATTTCATTACTTTTGAATACAATATCTTAATATCTAGATATTTGGTGTAATTAACTTTATCGTTAATTATATTTAATCGTTTACCGTAAAACAATTATTAAACGCGAGTCAATTACGGAACAACAATTTCAAAACTCGACACCTTTATGTGTCTATAAACACACGGCACACACCCACCCATATGACTCACAAACAACTTTTCATTTTACAACAAATCAAAATAAGATCAAAACCTCACTTTATTTAATCGTTCTTCGCGTTCTTCATCGTTCATCTTTAGTTCTTCATCGTTCTTGAGCAAAACCTCCATAAATCCTTCATTTCTTAATTAAATCCTTCCTAATTTATATTTCTAGGATCTCCTCTTCGCTCTCCATCTTCACGTATGTTTTAATTTCAATTCCGTCAAGATCGTTTTCAACACTTTAATTATGGAAATTCATATTTTTAGTTCTAATAATGTTTTCTTGTTATTTCTTATAGGGGAAGATTTTGAGGACGAGTTTGGAGACTCGTATATATTGGGTGAAGATTAGTAGAAGGGGTGTTCTTGTTATATACTTATTATTATTTTGTGCTAATTGGATTTTGCTAGCTAAGGTAACATTTCCGATTTACTCGACGAATTAATGTCACATAGCTTTTAGTTTTGTTCATGTTATGATGATTTATGACTTTAGTTAGTAACATAGTCTTTAGTTTTGTTTCTTTTGATTTTGGTTCATCTTGATTTTTGGTTCATGTTCTATGATTTATGGATTTTTAGTTAGTAATATGTTAAGTAGTGATTTTTATGTTGTATGGAATTTTTATGATGATTTATGGTTCTTGATGATTTTTAAGTTGTAGTGAATTTTTATGTTGATTTATTGTTCTTGATGAATTTTTATGGTTTTTCATAAGTTATGATTTTTATGTTGTTTATGAACTTTTAACAAATTTAGTGTTCTTGAAGAATTTTAATGATTTTTACTAAGTTATGATTTTTATGTTGTTTATGAAATTTTAACAAGTTTAATGTTCTTGACAAATTTTGATGATTTTTAATAAGTTATGATTTTGTATGAATGTTGTTAAAATGGTTGTTTGATGATTAAAAACATGTTGGAAGTGATTTGGTGTTGTTGTTGGTGAACCGTGGGGTTGGCAGCCAGACCGGACCAAACAGACCGGTCCAGGCCGGTTCAGACCGGTCTGGGTTGGTCCATGGTGGGTCCGGGTTTTGGTCTTTGGGTTGTGTCGATGTTTGATTGATTGGTTGTTGTTTTGACGGGTTTTAAATATGTTAAAGCATGCGGGAAATATTAGGAAACGGTTTTTAGTAAAATCGAATCAAAGGCCAAAACAGCCCCATTTCTGTCCGTGAGGCCCAAAACAGGCCCATGTGGGTCCGGCCCAATTCAGCCCGTGGGTCCCACCTTGGGACTCGTGTCGGTTTTTGAGTTATCGTCATTTTTATCGTGTTTTGTAATATTTAGCAAGTGGGAAAGATTAATAAGTAAAATATTTAATTAAAAAGGTTTTCATAAAATTATTATTTCTCACATGTTAGAAATTATAATACGAGATTAGTTTACGATGAAATCATTTAAGTCAAGCGGATTTTGGGTATAATAGGATAATTCACATGTTAGAAGTAGTAATAAAATAACATGTAATGAATATGTTGATTTTATGTCTATGTGATAAAGACTCTGCTTCTAGCAGGTTTGATCCAACGGGTTTGGTCAAACTAAGATCTAGTCAGCCCCGATTTGACTGATGACCCGTCGCGGGACTCGGGTCGGGGATTTGTCTTCAAGTATGGTTGTATTTAATTATTGAATTAGCCTTAATAGATATGAGGCGATATGATATATGATTATTACTGATATGCAATTAGTCACATGATAGGATGTTTTTCCTGTGACTGTTTAATTATATGGTTGGTGTCGTGTTGACAAAGTACCCATAGAGAATTACGGTTATATGGCATGTTAAGTCGTATCTTGGCCATGTTTTAAAGGTAGCCTCTGAGTTAAGATATTAGTTTGGTTCGGCCATTGTAATTCTAAATGAGTATCTTGGACCATGACATTGATAGGTCCGTACTGTCTTTAACGAGTATATAGTTCATGGTTAATAGCTTTTGTGTCCCGGATTGGTGGGTGTATATCCAAGTCGGGGCATGGTTACCTAATCCGTTTTGGGGTTGGAGCCAGCTTAAGTACTAGCCATCTCTGCTTAGGGGGTCGCCTAGTAGAGTTTCTTGTGTACTTCTGGTCACGAGACGGGGAATGGAATAGCTGTTGTTACTAGGTCTGATCAGTCTAGGACTAGGATGTGTTCCTACCTTGTGGTATAGCCTCGAGTTACAGATGACTATGAGGTTCTAAGAAACTTAGCTGTTTTGTAGAAGTATTGCGTCTTATTGTTGTTATGATTCCATGCCGTTTAGAGGGTGTGAGATGAAAGCCGGCTAAGATTGATAGAGTTTGGATTCCCGATTGTTAACTGATTCCCATGATTACGTGTTGATTAGGGTTTGAGTGTATCAGGGCCATGTTACATGGTAACCGCTGAGCCAGCATACCAGCTTCCCTACCTCGTGTTATATTTTATTACCGGATTCACATGATAGCTTTCATATGATAGGTTATATGTTAGTTAATTGTTTCATAACATGAAAAGCATATCATATATGTTAAGGTTTTGTTTTTTCTATATACATTGCTTTTATGTTATTCATGTTTCATTAAACTCGACATTTCGTGGCTGGGAGAACTCAGAGTTACTCCCCACTGACTGTGGCTTCCGTGTTTATATTTAATGCGGTCGAACAGGTGGTGATGCATATTTTGGGGTACATGACGAGCTAGCGAGCGAAGTATTTTACCTTGGACCTATATTCGGTTCATAGTTTGTATATTATTAGATACACTTTTATTTCCGTATGTATACGGGAGATATGTCTCCCGTCTTGTACATTTCGTTTGTAGAATATTATTTCCGTTTTGTAAATGACCTTTTTATGTTATGACACCTTCGTTATGTATTATTATATTTCTTTTATGTATTCAAATAATTTTTTTTTCTTTCCGCAAATTTGAGGATTTTATAGTTGGTATCAGAGCTATTTTGCTCCCGACGCACGTTTGTGTACCCTTGCATAAATAACTTGACCTTAAGAAATAATAAACCGTGAGATAGAAGGGTAAGATGGGTAGATTAGGATTTATGTTGTAGTCTTCTTGTTCTTGCTAAATGTTAAGTACTAATCTGTGTTTTCCTTTTGCAAGATGCCTCCGAGGATTGACAACACCATTTTAGCAGCTCTTCCCGTTATTATCCAAAACCAGCAAAATCTGCAAAACCAGCAAGTAAATCCGAATCCTGACCGTGAGAGACACGGTGGTTATACGTGGGTCGCTTCTCAGCTATCGAGGAGCCAAGCCAAAACCTACGATGGCGAAGTTGATCCCGTTAAACTTTTCGAGTGGTTACGAGAGATGGAGAAGAGTTTTTCTCTTTATGATGTCCTTGAAGAGGACAAGGTCCGTTTAGCTTCTCACTTCTTGGTTAAAGAAGCGGATCAGTGGTGGACTCTTTCTGGTCCTACCGCTAAGTTGGAGCCTAATTTCGGGTGGACTCGTTTCCGGGAACTTTTGGAGACGAGGTTTTATCCGGATGAGCTGAAGCAACAAAAGTTGAAGGAGTTCATGGATTTTAAACAAGACAAATTATCGGTTCAGGAGTTCACTACCCGGTTCAATGAGTTGGCTCATTATGCCACTCGACTTATTAGGGTAGAAGAAGACAAAGCGTTCTTTTATTTGGGAAAACTTTCTCCCCAGATAAAGGGGAAGATTAGTAGAGGTTCGACTTCCTTTGTCTCGATCTATAATGATGCCATCTGGGCGGAGAGCTCTATCCGGGAGATTGCCGAGGAAGCTCGTGCTTCTTATGTCGCTCCTAATGCCTTTGGCAAGAGACCTTTATATCCTTCTTCCCGACCTTCATTTTCTCCCTCTTTTCCAAACAAGAGGAGAAACTTCCAGAGTGGACCGGCTAATCAGAGAAACCGTCCATTTATTCCGAGTACCAACAACGACCTTAAAGGTCGTGTCTGCTTTACATGCAAGATGCCTATTCACCCTGGTGTTGGTTGCTACAACAAGCCGTTTATATGCTTTATTTGTCAGAAGTCAGGGCACAAGGCGAATGTATGTCCTGAGAGGAAGGGTACGGTGTCCACACCGGTTGTTTCTGGGCGACCTAAGGGTCGGATTTTTATTATGAGCCGAGCTGAGGCTGATGCTCAGCCAGACATCGTTACGGGTATGTTCTCGATTTATGAGTTTCCGTGTTTAATATTGTTTGATACGGGAGCTTCCTTATCTTTTATTTCCATGAGATTATCCGACAAGTTGCCGCTTAAAGCTTCAATTGGAGAAACTACTCCTATTTCTTTACCATCTGGAGAAGTATTTTCATGTTCTTATCTTCATTCCGACATTCCAATATCCATAAATGGATCTATATTTCCTGCAAATCTTCTTCGGTTTCCTTTAGAAGAGTTTGATATTATTCTGGGTATGGACTGGTTAGCTACTCATCATGCACGATTTGAATGTCGTGATCAGAAAATCATTCTAAAAAGTCCTTTGGGTGCTCGTATTTCGTACCAAGGAGTTAGAAAACAAACAAGTGTGAAGTTAATCTCGGCTATGAAAATGTCAAATGTTTTGAAGAAGGGTCATCAAGCATTTCTATGTGTAGTGACTACTTCTGATTCTTCTCTCCCTTCTTTGAAGGATGTTCCTATTGTTTGTGAATATCCCGATGTTTTTCCCGATGAATTACCGGGAATTGCTCCTGAAAGAGATGTTGAATTCTCTATTGATCTAGTTCCTGGAACTGGACCAATTGCCAAAGCACCTTATCGTATGGCCCCTTCGGAGTTAAAAGAGTTGAGAATCCAACTTGATGATTTAATTGAGAAAGGCTTTATTAGGCCTAGTGCTTCTCCTTGGGGTGCGCCCGTACTATTCGTCAAGAAGAAAGACGGTTCAATGCGTATGTGCATCGATTATCGTGAATTGAACCGTGTCACCATCAAAAACAAATATCCTCTTCCTCGTATTAATGATCTATTTGACCAGTTACGGGGTGCTTCTACTTTCTCAAAGATCGATCTTAGATCGGGTTATCATCAGATTCCCGTTCGGGAAGCAGATATTCCGAAGACTGCTTTCAGCTCGAGGTATGGTCATTTCGAATTCAATGTGATGCCATTCGGTTTGACTAACGCCCCTGCAATATTCATGGATCAAATGAATCGTACCTTCCGGGAGTATCTTGATAAATGTGTGGTGGTATTTATTGATGACATTTTGATCTTTTCGAAATCTGAGGAAGAACATGCTATTCACCTTCGAGCCATTTTGGGTGTTCTTCGACGCCAAAAGTGGTATGCTAAGTTCTCCAAATGTGAATTCTGGTTGCCCGAGGTATCTTTCCTTGGTCATGTCATTTCCAAAGACGGTGTTATGGTTGATCCAGCTAAAATTGAGGCGGTTGTGGATTGGAAAAGTCCGAAAAATGTGTCCGAGATACGGAGTTTCCTTGGTTTAGCGGGTTATTATCGTCGGTTTGTGCAAGATTTCTCCAAATTAGCAAGACCGATGACTCAATTGCTAAAGAAGGAAGCAAAGTATATTTGGACTGATGAATGTGAAATTGCCTTCTTAGAATTGAAGAAGAGATTGACTACCGCACCGGTTCTAACTTTACCAGATGATGAAGCCGATTATGATGTTTATTGTGATGCTTCAAAGCATGGTTTGGGATGTGTCTTGATGCAGAATAGAAAGGTTATTGCTTATGCTTCTCGACAACTCAGGGTTCATGAAGTGAATTATCCGACTCATGATCTTGAGTTAGCAGCTGTAGTACATGCCTTGAAAACTTGGAGACATTATCTTATTGGAGTTCATTGCCGAATTTACACCGATCATAAGAGCTTGAGGTGCATTTTTACTCAGAAGGAATTGAACATGAGGCAGAGAAGATGGTTGGAGTTAGTGAATGATTATGATGCTGAGTTGATTTATCACGAGGGAAAAGCAAATGTCGTGGCAGATGCTTTGAGTAGAAAGACTAGTCATTCATTAAATGCTCTTGGTACTTTACCCGATGAACTGGTAACCGAATTTCAGAAGCTTCAGATACAGTTTGTTGGGAAAGGGTTTGATTATCTTGGTGCTTTGACCGCGGAACCTGATTTTTATCGTGAGATTCGTACTTGTTTACCGGAGGATGCTACTTTTATCGCCATTCGAGCAAAAATATCACTTGGGCAAGCAAAGGATTGTGTGGTGGATAATGATGGCTACCTTCGTTACCATGGTCGAATATATGTTCCTAGAAGTGCCGAGTTGAGGAAGAGAATACTTGATGAAGCTCACCTTTCTCCTTATCCTATTCATCCGGGTGGCGACAAAATGTATAAAGATTTGAGACCACAATTCTGGTGGCCTAGGATGAAGATTGAAGTGAAGGAGTATGTTAGTAGATGTCTTACTTGTCAGAAGGTGAAGATTGATCATCAAAGACCCGGAGGTTTGCTGCAACCTTTGGAGATTCCTCTGTGGAAATGGGAGTCTATTTCTATGGATTTTGTGATGGCTTTACCTAGAACATCTAGTGGAAAGAATGCCATCTGGGTTATTGTTGACCGTCTAACCAAGTGTGCCCGATTCATACCTATCAAAGAAACTTGGAGTATAGATAACTTAGCTGATTCCTATATGAGAGAGATAGTGCGCTACCATGGAGTTCCTAAAGATATAGTTTCCGATCGTGATCCGAGATTCTGTTCCCGATTCTGGACAGCCTTACAAGAAGCCATGGGTAGTAAATTGTTGATGAGCACCGCTTTTCATGCCGCTACAGATGGTCAGACCGAGAGAACGATCCAGACTTTGGAAGATCTTCTTCGTGCTTGTGCTTTAGACTTTCAGACATCTTGGGAGAAGTGTTTGCCTTTGGTGGAATTTTCTTATAACAACAGTTATCATGCTTCTATCAAGATGTCACCATACGAGGCTTTATACGGGAGGAAATGCCGTAGTCCTGTTTGTTGGGATCAAGTACAAGATGATCATATGTTGAGTCCCGACATTGTTACTGAAACGATCGATCAAGTTCAAGTCATTCGTGAACGAATGAAAGCCTCTCAAGATAGACAGAAATCCTATGCCGATGTTCGTCGACGACCGCTTGAATTTGATGTTGATGACCGTGTATTCCTTAAAGTATCACCAATGAAAGGAGTGAAACGGTTTGGAGTGAAAGGGAAGTTGAGTCCTAAATATATTGGACCGTTTCGTGTGCTTCAAAGAGTTGGTCCTGTTGCTTATCGTCTGGAATTGCCTTCGAACTTGAGCAAAGTTCATGATGTGTTCCATGTTTCGCAATTGAAGAAGTATATCAGTGATCCGAGTCATATTATTCAAGAAGAAGTGTTGGACTTGGAACCTAATTTGGCTTTGGAAGAAAGGCCGATTCGTATACTTGAAAGGGCTAACAAACAACTCCGAAACAATGTGGTGCCTTTAGTTCGTATCCTTTGGCGTTGTGGAAACGTCGAATCAGAAACTTGGGAACCCGAAGCTAAAATGTTAGCTAAATATCCCGAGCTCTTTGCTTGAGGTAAATTTCCTTCGTTCTTTCCTCTTTCTATTCGATTTAACCGTTCGAAGATTACGTACCTTCTATCGATATTCTTGATGCTGACGAGAACCTGCCGTTCCGTAGATAAGACCCCGTATTTTATTATAAATATATTTTTAACAGTTTTGAAATAGACCTACATATATGTTACGTTCCTTCTTCTAAGTTTCGAGGACGAAACTTTTTAAAAGGAGGGGTGATTGTAACAACCCGAAAAGTACCCAATTTGCTTAAGCAATAGCTTATGGATACTTTTCAGTAGAACTTAAGTTTTAATATAGGAATTTTTGTTCCGAGTCTTATTTTGAAATTCCGCGTTCGTATTTAGAACTTTTGAGAGATTTCATGAAAAGACCGTTTTTGGTCATCTTTGACTTTTCTTGACTTTTAAATCGTCTTTGACTTGTTCTTGACTTTTTAAAGTTGTCATTGACTTTTCTTGACTTTTAAAGTCGTCTTAAACTTTTCTGGACTTTTAAGTCATTTTTGACTTTTTCCGACTTTTTAGTCGATTTTGACTTTCGTTGACTTTTCCCGACTCGTCTTACAATTTTGAAGACCGAAATTTTATTTAAAAAAATTATAATTTTGATTTATTTTTATTTAGATTTATAAAGATTTATCATAATTTAATATAATTATTTTGAATTTATTTGGAATTTAAAGAATAACTTGTACGGTTTAACCAATCGTCATTTAACTATTCCCGACGCATCGTAAAGCGCGCAACAAAAATCGAAACTCGACTTTGGCATGAGTCACGCGGCCATGTCATCATTTTCCACTCACGATGGGATATTTTAATTGATTCGATTAAAATAATACAAATATTTTAGATATTTGTTACTTTATCGATCCGTCAACGGAGATTACGCAAAACGAGCAAAAACAGACCCGAATCACCTCAAACCACACGGCTCCTTAAAGTCCTCTAATAGCCTTGATATTTTGATTACTTTTGATTACAATATCATAATATCTAGATCACTATTTGCTTTATCGATCAATTAACGAAAATTACGCAAGACGCTCGAAATCAGACCGATTCTTCACCATACCACACGGCTCAAAAGTCCTCTAATAGGACTTGATATTTCATTACTTTTGAATACAATATCTTAATATCTAGATATTTGGTGTAATTAACTTTATCGTTAATTATATTTAATCGTTTACCGTAAAACAATTATTAAACGCGAGTCAATTACGGAACAACAATTTCAAAACTCGACACCTTTATGTGTCTATAAACACACGGCACACACCACCCCATATGACTCACAAACAACTTTTCATTTTACAACAAATCAAAATAAGATCAAAACCTCACTTTATTTAATCGTTCTTCGCGTTCTTCATCGTTCATCTTTAGTTCTTCATCGTTCTTGAGCAAAACCTCCATAAATCCTTCCTTTCTTAATTAAATCCTTCCTAATTTATATTTCTAGGATCTCCTCTTCGCTCTCCATCTTCTAGTACGGTTTATTTTCAATTCCGTCAAGCTCGTTTTCAACATTTAATTATGGAAAATTAAGTTTAAGTTCTAATAATTGTTTTTCTTGTTATTTCTTATAGGGGAAGAGTTTGAAGACGAATTTGGAGACTCTTATATTTTGGGTGAAGACTAGTAGAAGAGTTTCTTAATTATTACTTCTTATTATTTTTGTGCTAAGTGATTTTGGCTAGCTAAGGTAACAATTCCGATTTACTCGACGAATTAATGTCACATAGCCTTAGTTTGTTTTTGTAGTCTTTAGTTTTGGCTCATGTTATAGTATTTAAGAGTTAAGTTAGTAACATAGCCTTTACTTTGATTTATTTGGATTTTGGTTCATCTTTATTTTTGGTTCATGTTTTATGATTTATGGATTTTTAGTTAGTAATATGTTAAGTAGTAATTATTATGTTGTTTTATGATTTTTTATGTTGTATGGAATTTTTGTGATGTTTGATGATTTTTGATGATTTTATGTTGTATGAATTTTTATGATGATTTAGTGTTCTTGATGATTTTTAAGTTGTAGTGAATTTTTATGTTGATTTATTGTTCTTGATGAATTTTTAATGATTTTTACTAAGTTATGATTTTTATGTTGTTTATGAAATTTTAACAAGTTTAATGTTCTTGACAAATTTTGATGATTTTTAATAAGTTATGATTTTGTATGAATGTTGTTAAAATGGTTGTTTGATGATTAAAAACATGTTGGCAGTGATTTGGTGTTGTTGTTGGTGAACCGTGGGGTTGGCAGCCAGACCGGACCAAACAGACCGGTCCAGGCCGGTTCAGACCGGTCTGGGTTGGTCCATGGTGGGTCCGGGTTTTGGTCTTTGGGTTGTGTCGATGTTTGATTGATTGGTTGTTGTTTTGACGGGTTTTGAATATGTTAAAGTATGCGGGAAATATTAGAAAACGGTTTTAAATAAAAAGTGTAAAATCTGCCATTTTTACCAAAACAGGCCGTGGGGCCCAAAACAGGCCCATGTGGGTCCGGCCCATTTCAGCCCGTGGGTCCCACCTTGGGACTCGTGTCGGTTTTTGAGTTATCGACATTTTTATCGTGTTTTGTAATATTTAGCAAGTGGGAAATATTAATAAGTAAAATATTTAATTAAAAAGGTTTTCATAAAATTATTATTTCTCACATGTTAAAAATTATAATACGAGATTAGTTTACGTTGAAATCATTATTAGTCAAACGGGTTTTTGGTTATGATTTAATAATTCACCGGTTAGAAGTTTTATTAAAATAACATGTAATGATTATGTTGATTGTATGTCTATGTGATAAAGACTCTGTTTCTAGCCGGTTTGATCCAACGGGTTTGGTCAAACTAAGATCTAGTCAGCCCCGATTTGACTGATGACCCGTCGCGGGACTCGGGTCGGGGATTTGTCTTCAAGTATGGTTGTTTTAATTACAGAATTAGCCTTAGTAGATATGAGGCTATATGATATTTGATTATTATTGATATGCAATTAGTCACATGATAGGATGTTTTCCCGTGACTGATTTATTATATGGTTGGTGTCGTGTTGACTAAGTACCCATAGAGAATTATGGATATATGGCGTCTTGACCATTCTAATTCTAAATGAGTATCTTGGACCATGACATTGATAGGCCCGTACTATCTTTAACGAGTATATAGTTCACAGCTTGATATCTTTTGTGTCCCGGCATGGGGTGCTTATCTCCAAGTCGGGGCATGGCATCCTAAGAGTTCCGCTTTGGGAAGGGAGCCAGCTTAAGTACTAGCCATCTCTGCTTAGGGGGGTCGCCTAGTAGAGTTTCTCATAGACGGTTATGTCATGGGACGGGGAATGGAATAGCTGTTGTCGCTAGGTCTGATCAGTCTAGGACTAGGATGTTTTCCTACCTTGTGGTATAGCCTCGAGTTACAGAAGTCGACTATTGACGGTACTAAGAACTTATGCCTGTTTGTAGAAGTATTAGTCTTTCATGTGTGTATGATTCTATGAGTTTTAGAAGGTGAGATGCAAGCCGGCTAAGATTGATAGAGTTTGGATTACCGATTGTTAACTGATTCACATGATTACGTGTTGATTAGGGTTTGAGTGTATCAGGCCCATGTTACATGGTAACCGCTGAGCCAGCATACCAGCTTCCCTACCTCGGGTTATATTTTATTATCGGATTCACATGATAGCTTTCATATGCTAGGTTATATGTTAGTTATTTGTTTCATAACATGAAAAGCATATCCTATATGTTAAGGTTTTGGTATTTTATATATACATTGCTTTTATGTT
>JAIUZE010074485.1:60847-70988 GCA_022085475.1 Heliosperma pusillum | reverse complement strand
CAATAGAATCTCATAAATATATTCTCTAATAAAACTTTTGATAAATATAAAAATACTCTTTTATTTTTGAAAACATTTCAAAACATTTTATTTCCAAAATCATGCATTAATATTTTATCATCCAAAGTCATAAACTAAAGCTATAACTTTGAACATAAAATCTCTCGAATGGAATAGTTACCGAATGACAACCTATACTATCTAATCTTCACAAAGATCTTCAGTATACGGATCATCTCTTCATCTTGATCAGAAAGACCCTCCATCTTGAGTCTTGTGTTGTTCGAGGTAGATCTTGCTTGAAGCGATTTTCTTTAAAGTTATGCTTGGTTTGCTATAACTTCCATGTTCACTTCCAAAGTTATTCCTGAAGTTGTTATAACTTTGTCTCATAGACTTTATCAAAGTTATGCCTAACTTTGATCTTTCTTCTCATAATTGTTGCTAGCTATAATAAGACTAAAGCACACAATTACACGCATATGATATATCGAGTAAAAACATATTATCACATAAACACATGTCATTATCAAAACTATGAAATTGGTCCAACAAATTCCCCTTTTTTGATGATGACAAGTCTCTTATGATTTCCTCTTAACAAAGTGACTAAGTATGGTTCCCCCTCAACAAAGCACTCCAAAGTTATAGCAACTTTGATCGCAAGAACAAAACAACTTAGCCAAAGTTATAACTTGAAAGAATTTAAGAGATAACGAGTCTTGACAAGGAGCAAGCTTAAGCAAAGACTCAAATCATATCATTTCTTCCCCCTCTTGGCATCATTGAAAAGACAAGAACAAAGACATAAAACGACTAGAATAACACACGTCAAGGCAAGAAATAGATATGCAAAATACGCAATATAAAACGATATATACCAAGCAAAATCAAGTGCAAATGTTAATTAAGAACTACAAACCACAAAATATATTGTTAGTTGCCATTTGGGACGAATGAGATAAGAGTTTAACAAGCCAAAAATGGGCCGAATTGATAAAGTAGTTCAAGAAACAAATAAACAAGGATAAGAAGAGCAAGGCATTGTGGGTAGGCGGGTGAGATTAGGGTGCAACATAACCGGGCCGTGTGCGGTACTCGAGAGTGGAAAGACGGTCAAGGCACGAGGACACATGGGAAGCTTGAGCGGTGAGGCAAACGTCAAAGTTCCGAACTTTCAAGGAAAGAGCCTCCGTCGCATCAAAGATAGTACACATCCCCTCACGCATTTCCGTACCACTTTTAACCAAAGAACCGCCTTGGCTCACCAAATATGTCATCCGATCCCTTTGCCGATACATTTCTTGTCGACAATCGACAATGTTCCTTTCCAATTTTGCTAGGCGATCATCCACACCCGTCATCCACGCCCTCATCTCACTACTCACACCCGACCCACCTTGGTCACGGGTGGAGCTAATGGAACCCAATGCCATGGTTTGAACAATCTTGTCCAACACCGCATCAATCTTCTTGTCCTGCGCATCAAGGCGCTCAATCACACTTCCCATAAACATATCCAACCTAGACTCGATTCCCGAAAAATCAGTCCCAACCGGTTTCAACCCAACCGAACCTCCCTTTATCAAAAACATCAACTCCGGTCCACACGCATCCAACTTCATGAATTTCAAGAACGTGTCACACATATCATCCTTGACGGTAACCGCATAATTGTTCACATTAACGACCCCTTTCGACTCAAGTAGCCGTGACACCCACATCCCGTAGGGTAAATTAAGGGTCGAATAAATCTTGTCCTCGGCACCGAAAAGGCGGTTTGTGAAATTCGAGAAAATACAAGAAAAGGTAGATTAACCCGGTTTCCCTCCAACCAATTCTTCACAACTAACATCTCATAACATGCAATCTTGTCCCGTCCTCCCCGACGCGGAATTACGGTGTTTCATAAAAAATTCAACATAAATTTCAACTTGGGGGACACACTCCCCGCCAAAACACAACTTGATAAAGAAGCCCCAACATCAAAATATTTCTTAACCTCTAACTTGCCCGTGTCCGTCAGTTCATCCCATGACGTACTCGGGTTGATTTTGATTCCATCATCAGGAACCAAAAACAGAGTACAAAAGTCCATCACGGAGATCGAAACCGAACGGCCATTGACAACGGCATTCAACACCCCATCAGTTAACGAAACAGAAGCAAAAAACTGGATTACCTCAATCGGATAGACTGGACCCGAAAATTTTGCCACGGTTTCCCATTCTTGAAAATTTAGAAAGTCGGTAAAGAATCCTAAAGCCGCATATTTGTCACACCAAGCTTTCGGATAATGACGACCCCCATGTATTCCGTACTGAGCAACTCGGTTTACAAGCTTTATTTCATCTTTCGTGAGACGGAGTTTGTCAAGCCCGGAAGATGTTTCTTGAGGCGAAAAATCACGGAATGTGACCCGTGTAGTCACCTCGGGAACCGTGTCAACAGTTTCGGTTGTAGCTTCTTCTTGGACTCTAGCTTTGCCCTTATTTAACCTTCTTCTTTTTGTACCCTCAAGACCCGTACCGGACTCGGTTTGGTTCATGGTAGGTGTTTTTTGTGGGGGATTAGGAGAGGTATTTGTGGGCATGCTAGGCTTTGGAGTTTTAGGATTTGGGTTTTTGGAGATTTTTGATCTTGTGGAAGCCATGGAGGAAGGTTGAAGGTTTTGGGTAAATTTTTTTGTTGTTGTGTGGGTGCCGTGAGGAAGGAGAAAGGGGGAGAAAGAGTTAAAAAAATTTGGGTGAAGTGTTGGTGTGGTGAAAGTGATGGGTAATTATGAGTTGTAAAAATTGGGAAGAGTACTTTTGTACTTGGCACATGGGGTGTGCCGGTTCTAGGGTAGTCTACTTTCCTTTTTTTTTTTTTTTTTTTTTTTTTGTTTTTGAATTTTGGTAGGAAAGAGAAGCTTAGGTAATTAATGTTGAGATATGGTAAGGATAGGATTTGGTAAATAAAAAGATATGGTAAGGTAATTTTGTTTGAGAATTTCGGCCAAAGTGAAATACATGGGTAGAATTTGGTTCAATTTTGGAAAGTGAAAAAGATAGGTTTTTGGCAAATATGTGGTTCATAATTCAATTTCCATAAGACACTTAATATGCAAGATACTCACGTAAAATATATTATATTAAACACAAATATACTGGGAATGAAATATGCGAACACAGTCATACAATCTCGTCTTATTCTAGCCAGTCACGCAGGTTCACAAAATAAATAAGATGAATTTAATTGCTACCGATTAAACCAATTTCCAACCGCAAAATCTCAAAACGTCTTCTCGCTAACGCCTTTGTTAAAATGTCAGCCCATTGATTGTCAGTACTACAAAATTCGAGTTTAATGTTTCCCTTTTCTACATGGTCACGCAAAAAATGATGTCTAATGTCTATATGCTTAGTACGAGAATGCTGAGCTGGGTTCTTAGAAATAATAATAGCACTCGTATTATCACAGAAAACAGGCATACAACCAACATTAACACCATAATCACATAGTTGTTGCTTTAACCAAAGTAGTTGAGAACATACCAGTCCTGCAGCGATATATTTGGCTTCTGCAGTAGACAACGCAACCGAATTTTGCTTCTTTGAGCCCCAAGTAATTATACAAGGTCCAACAAACGTAGAAAATCCAGAGGTACTTTTTCTATCTAAGGAGCATCCTGCATAATCTGCATTTGAATATCCTACTAGATCGAAATTACACTCAAGTGGATACCACAAATATAAATTAGATGTACCAATTAAATATTTCAAGATACGTTTAACTGCAATCATATGTGATTCTTTAGGACATGATTGAAATCTAGCACAGACACATACGCTGAACATAATGTCAGGTCTACTTGCAGTTAAATATAATAAAGAACCAATCATACCTCGATATGTAGTCTCATCTACGGACTTACCATTTTCTTCTAAGGTCAACTTTTTGTCAGTTACCATAGGCGTGTCCATTGGATGAGCGTTTTCCATACCAAATTTTCTGATTAGCTCCTTGACATATTTTTGTTGGTGAATCTTTATTCCTTCTTTGGTTTGTTGAATTTGCAATCCTAGGAAGAATTTTAATTCTCCCATCATGCTCATTTCAAATTCTGAGGTCATTAGATCTGAAAAATACTTGCACAATTTATTGTTAGTAAAACCAAAAATAATATCGTCTACATAAATTTGAGTAACAAGTAAATCAGAACCCTCGGATTTTAAAAATAGGGTTTTGTCGACAGATCCTCTTTTAAAATTGTTTTGTAATAAAAATTTTGACAATCTGTCGTACCAAGCCCTAGGCGCTTGTTTCAAACCATATAGAGCTTTATCGAGTTTAAAAACATGGTTTTGAAACTTGCTATTCAAAAATCCAGGAGGTTGTTCAACAAAAACCTCTTCTTCCAAATAACCGTTAAGAAATGCAGTCTTAACGTCCATTTGGAACAGTTTCATTCCTTTATGAGCTGCGAAAGCGATGAGCAAGCGAATAGCTTCAAGTCTTGCTACTGGTGCGAATGTCTCGTCATAATCAATCCCTTCTTGTTGATTATAACCTTGAACGACCAATCGAGCCTTATTACGAACTATAACTCCTGAGTCATCCAATTTATTTCTGAATACCCATCGAGTACCAATCACAGTTCGATTAGAAGGTCGTGACACAAGGTGCCATACCTTATTGCGTTCGAACTGTTGAAGCTCCTCTTACATAGCCACGATCCAGTCGGATTCTGCAAGTGCTTCCTTGATGTTGGTAGGCTCTATGGTGGACAGAAACGAATAGAATGAACAAAAGTTGTTCAACGTTCGTCTTGTTTGAACTCCCTTATTCAAACTTCCTAGGATACTATCCATAGGATGAGAACTCTTATATTTCCATTTTTTAGAGTTCTTAGGCTCATCATCATTTGATGAACTCTCATTTTCCTCAAATGATTCAGAATCAAGATTGGTTCCCCCTGAGTTGGACTCTGGGGTTATAGCTGAACTTGGTACAACTTCAGTTTTCTTTTCCTTGTTTTGAGAAGAGACATTCGTATCATCAACAATTGTCTCAGTTCTCTGTTCAAGGTCATTTGCGAATTTATCAAGTTCATCATTGATTCCTTCAATAACTTCTTCATTATTGTCTGGCTCGTCTTCCCTTGAAAGGCGAAAGTCTGGATCATTCATGTCTTCTTCTTCATTCTGTTCAACTTGCTCAGGCACATTATCCTCATGAAATACAACATGAACACTTTCTTATATGCACAAAGTTCTTTTGTTAAAAACTTTAAAAGCTTTACTATGATTAGAATAACCAACAAACACAGCTTCGTCACTTCGTGGATCAAATTTGCTCAAATTACTTTTTCCATTATTATGGACAAAACATTTACTCCCGAAGCAACGAAGGTGAGCTATATTGGGTTTTCTCCCTCTTAAAAGTTCGTAGGGAGTCTTTTTGAGAATAGGTCTAATCATAGCTCTATTGTGCACATAGCATGCAATGCTAATGGCTTCAGCCCAAAAACTCTTAGGAAGGCTACTACACAAGAGCATAGTGCGGGCCATGTCCTCTAATGTTCTATTCATACGTTCCACGACACATTTGGTTGTGGGGTTCGTGGTGCAGAAAAGTTATGTCCTACACCATTCTCCCTACAATATTCTATAAAAGCTTGATTATCAAATTCGGTGCCATGATCCGTACGAATGAAAACTAACTTTTTATCATACTTGTTTTGGGCGAGCTTCATTAGTACCACAAACTCATCGAAAGTTTCATCTTTGGTAAATAGAAAGATAGGCCAAACATACCTTGAGTAGTCGTCGACTAGGACGAATACGTACCTTGATCCACCGCGGCTTCTGACTTTCATAGGTCCACACAAATCCATGTGTACCAACTCAAGTGGACGCTCTGTACTTACTACTCGTTTTGGTTTGAATGAAGATCTAACTTGTTTACAACGGGCACATGAGTCACACATCTTTTCTTGTTCGAATTTGATTGAGGGTAGACCCTCAACTAAATCCCAAGACTTGAGTTTCTTTAAAATCGTTGGACTGATGTGTGCAAACCTCTTGTGCCACAAGCATGAATCATCCACAGTGACTTTCATGCACGTAAAGGAACTTGTAGTGACTTTGTTTAAATCAATCGTATACACGTTCCATTTACGTAAGCCTTCTAAGATAACAGTACTAGTACCTTCAATTTGAATGAAAAACGACTTTATTGCCTTTGTCACATAATTGAGAGATACTTAGCAAGTTATGCTTAAGGCCATCTACCAGATATACATTATTAATAGCATGTGAAGAAGATATACCAATCTTACCTACACCGATTATATTACCCTTCTTATTGTCTTCAAAGGTGACCTTGCCACCGTTGAAGGGTTCTAGTGAAAGAAATAAATTCTTGTTTCCGGTCATGTGTCTCGAACACCCACTGTCGAGATACCATAGATTATTTTCTTTCACTATTATCTGCAAGAGAATCAAATACAGCTTTTAGGTACCCACGCTAAGTTGGGTCATTTGTGGTTAGTGACTCTATATATTTGATCCTTCCTAACCCATACCTGTTTGACAATTCTTTTCTTCTTAGGATAGGGCTTGCGAGGTTTTTTACAATGTTTGTTATTGTTACGACGCATATTAGGTTTAAATGACTGCTTCTGATTCACATAAGATTTAGGTTTTGAAGGTACAGATGTGTAATCGAAAGCTATGTCATAAAACCATCTAAACTCATTATTTCTAACCTCATCACGTTGAGATTCAGGTTCAGACTCATTAACACTAGACACGTTGTGTTCTTTAACAAACTCAGTTTGATTTTTGTTGTCGTTGACATATTTTGCACAATTATCTTTAACATGACTGTTGTGACCACAATAATTGCAAATCAGATATTCTTAAAGATTGACATACTTTCTTTTTCTGAAATCACTGTCAGAAGGAGCGGATTTCCACTTATCATGGTCTCTACGACTATAGCATTCATGACCTAGACCCATCTTCATGTTATTGTTAGACTGTTCGGTGAGGAAGTCTAAGACCTTCTGACTTCCTTCCCACTTATCATGAACTTTTGGTGCATGTAAGAGCAATTCCTTCAAAGACTGAATTTCTTTTTCACATGACGAATGGTCTACATTCGAGTCTTTGGAGGGATTGTTGTTTTTAAAATTTTCACGAAAATCATTGAAACGTTTGTTCTAGATAAGTTTCTCCTCATTATGTTGACTTTTGGCTTGGGAGAATTGAGCCTTTATGTCTTTCAATTACTGAGAAAGAAAGGAGTTTACTTTCTCGTGATCAATGATAACACCTTCTTTTGCCGTAGCATCAGATTGTAAACGCTCATTGACTTTCTTCAATTCTACAGTTATAGCTTCATTAGCTATAACTTTGGCTTGAAGATGCTTAATGTTGAGCTTTAACTTTGAGATTATAGCATCATTAGCTATAACTTTAGACTCAAGAGCTTCTTTCTCAACATTTGTCTTGTCTGAAGTTATGGCGGAAGTTGCCATAACTTTAGACTTGAGCTTTTTAGCTTTGGCCTTAAGAAGTTGGTTTTCCTCAGCAATGTCAAGAATTTGTTCTTTAAGATCTTTTAATTCAAGACTCTGTTCATGACAATGATCTAAGGCATCTTCAAAATACTTAATTAAAGACTTCTTAGATAAGTTCTTAACTTGCTTTTTAAGTTCAAGATGACTAACCTCTTCGTCATCTTCTGAATCTAGTTTTGAATCTGAGTGGCCAACAAGACACATCTCGGATTCGCTTTCATTGTCACTGTCAGAAATTAGGTCAAGACTGACGTTGCTTAGACACAAGTTGGCGACTTCCTCTTCCTCTGACTCGTCGTCCTCTGTGTTGAGATCTCCCCAGCAATAAGCCATCATTACTTGCTTGAATTCCTTCTTGGTTTTGTCTCGTTGATTTTTGTCTTTGATTTTCTTCCATGTGGGGCAATCTTTGATCATGTGATCATTATCCCCACATTTGAAGCAACCACGACTTGAAAGAGACCCTTTTGACTCAATTGGCTTTTTGTAAGATTTGTTAGTGTTATTGTTAAACGTTTTCCCTTGTGGTTTATTAAAGAATTTTTTCTTAAAACGTCTAGCAAATAACACTGTTTCATCTTCAAGATCCGAATCTTGTCTTTCACTAGATTCGGCTTGTAAAGCCACCTTTTGCTATTACTATCATTTGCCTCATCTTCATCAAGAGTAATCTCGTGAGCCATTAGGGTTCCAAGTAGCTCTTGATAAGATAGGTCAGATAGATCTTTACATTCCTCAATTACCGTCACCTTAGGTCTCCATCGTTTAGATAGACTTCTAAGGATCTTTCTGGCAATTTCCTCGGAGTCAAAAGTTTTTCCAAGATTTTTCAATTCATTAATGATACTAGAGAAGCGAGTGGACATGCTGTCAAGCGATTCATTGTGTTCCATAGAGAACAATTCGTACTTTCGCATTAGTAGTGCAATACGTTGTTTTTTGACAACAGTTGTCCCCTCATAGGCTAACTCTAGACCATCCCATATTTCCTTGGCAGTAGAACTAGATGAGAAACGATCAAATTTAGTATGAGTCATGCCATTTTGCAACAGACTAATAGCCTTTGAATTTTTCTCAGCTTTCTTATAATCTGCCTCAACATAGTCATCTTCTTTCTTTTCGATGCGAGTGCCATTCACAGATGCAAGCATGATCTTATTAGGGCCATTCTTAATGATTAGCCAACACTCCCAATCGTTACCCTTTATGAAATGCGTCATCATATTTTTCCATAAACTGTAGTTCTTCCCATCGAATACGGGACACTTCAGATGTTTGGAATCCATTAAAATAAAATAAAATGCAGTGGAAAATAAATAAAAATAAAAGGATAAATGGATCAGACTCCTTGCTGTAAGGCAATCAAGAGCACGAGGCTCTGATACAATTGTAGAGTCTATTGACGAATACAAAAGAGGGGGGGGGGGGGAGTGAATTGAGTATTAAAAACTAGCCCTACTTTTTCGATTTATATGATATGTAATTAATTATTTGATCTTATGAATTAAAATAAACTAATTAATTAATCAAAGTAAGCGCGAGTAACGAAATAACGAAAAGTAAAGAGAGTTGAGAGAGGCACACGATTTTTGAAGTGGTTCAGTTTTACACGTTGAAACCTACGTTGTGACAACCCTCGCGAATGCGGAAAGATAAAACAAACAAGCATGTGAATTATATAGCGGAAATATGAAGTTTTAAAAACCTTTATACATGCAAGGAAAGAATACGAAGAGTGTCAAATATTACAAACTAAAGTACGAATTATACTACATCAAGAGACGAAGTCTCTCCAAAAAGTTAACAAGTAAAAGTGTTTAGCAAACAAGCTAAAATCGTCTAGAGGTGTTTTAATTCAAAGACAACGCCCGCTAGCTCACACCCGAACCCAAAATGTCAAGCAAAAAGCCCTCCAAGCAAGCAACCTGTTCATCCATGAAAAACATGAACGCCACAGTCAGTGGGGAGTAACTCCGGGTTCTCCCAGCCATATCACATTAAACGTACATAGAAGGAATTACAAAAGTAGAGCATGCATACATATAGATATACATGTGAGATACGATAAGGATAGATAGGCAATTCGATATATAATGATAAGAGCATATGAAGTACAAGTTCGAATCCATCATGTTATACAAAGACTCGGGGAAGACACTCTTAGGCAACCGAATACGCTCACTAGGGCTTGCATCTCACCGTTAGCGGTATAAGTTTGATAAGATTGAGACTCGACAAACAAACCATGCCAAGTCATGCGATGACCACAATACATTCATCATATTATCATTCATTCAAACATACCAATACATTGACGGTGCACAATCATGCAATGACCATGAATAATATAATGAAATCACGCATTCAAAGACAACGACACAAGACGACATCTCTCACGGTAAATGAAACGCACTAGCACCGTGTCCATGGCAAGTATGATTAAAAAGCATCCACGAGATCACATTTCCCTGAACGCATACACGATCACATTTCGTATATGTAGACTAATTTCCTCCTGGTAGGAACGATAAGGCTCCTAATCTAAACCTGGCCAGATTCTCGGAATCACATTTT